>JAULBS010098566.1:0-16425 GCA_032355785.1 Symmetromphalus regularis | reverse complement strand
GGGGGGGCTGGGGTCATCCAAATGTGATGGGTGAATAGGACTGGTGGGAAATGGTTAATTTTCACTTCCTTCCACTCGGAAAATATAAGTAAATGTTTTGTTTTTTAATTCTTAAAAAGGGTGGGGGTCCCGGTCGGACTCCCTGAACCTTTCTGGATCTGCTACTGCTGAGCGATGTCATACGAATACCAGGATTCCGACAGTTGCTCTTCAAATATGCCGAATGACTAACTACTATGTTTGCTATACTCAGGGAACCCCCCTCCAAATCCTCCCACTGTAGACACATAAAGTATTGCAACTACGACAGTATAGTACATCAAATAGATACTGCGATGATTTTCTTACAATGGGTGGCGTGCGGGATGACAAAATGGAGGAGCACGTCGTATTGATTCCGGAAATTAGGATCATCAATGACAAAAATACAGTTAAATCTAACGTGCTCGATTGTAGCTCACTTGTGATTGGATAATCGCATTTGTTTGAAACGACTTCAAACAACCAGGATGTGAGAGAAAGTGAAAGGAAACGAAAAGGCACGCTTGTGTGTCTGACTTGCCTCTGTCTATCCGTCTGTCTTGTCTTGTATGTGTGAGTGCTTACGTGCGCTTGTGTGTGTGTGTGTGTGTGTGTGCTTATGTTTGTGTATATTGTGTATACGGATTGTTCTTTTTAATAAACATAATGTCTCTATAATATATATGAACTGTGAAACAAATCACAATATCAAATTATGTTAGTATATTTCGCTAGTAGATATTTTCTCACATTTAATAAAATACGAGTTAAAGTTATCATATATCTATAATACATCGAGAAACAAACATGTTACTATGTTTTATCACTTACGGTTTGATAGCGTGCACTGATAATTATAAAAACGTTTTTCTCTGAGTATTATTTCAGATGGACTTTTAACACTTATTATTTCAGTAGAATTTGTAGTTTTCCGTGTCACTATAACCTATTTGATTTCACCCTGGATCTTGGACAAATCAGATAATTATGGCCATAGCTGTATTCGTTATTTATAGGATATCTCTAATGATTGCATAACAGAGAATCAAAGGACATTGTGAACATTGTTAACAAATAGCTCAAACAGACACCCAACCACTGACATACAAACCACGTAATCAAAGATGTACACAGTGCAAACAGCAAAGTGCAATTATCAGAAGGCAAATATTTGATTTAGTGCCGAAGGACAGAATTAAAACATACATATCAGTGGCGTAGGCAGGTGCATAAAAGTAGAAGTGGGGGGGGGGGCGCACACACAGACACATAGATATTATGTAACCGGTAATGAATCAATATATACGAAATCATTAATGTCTAAAAGGTGGCGGGTGGTACATGACCCGTTGCCCATCCCCCCTTCCTTCCCACTTCCTACGTCAGTGCATATTTCGTAAAAACAGAAATCAGTCCATTCGACGCCTTCATGATGTAAAAATAAATGATGCATTATTTAATTAAAACATAAAATAATGAACGAAAGGAAGGAAGGAAAGAAGAAAAATAATAATTAATTAATTAATGAAAGAAAGAAAGAAGGAAACAATAAATGGATGAAAGAAAGAAAGAAAAATGAGTGAACTTAATTAATAACTGGATGGAAGGGTGGATGGAAACAATAAAAGAACGGGCGGGTGGCGAAAGGAAGGACGGACGGACGGACGGACGGATGGATGGATGGATGAATGAACGAACGAATAAATACGTACACCAAGTAATAATTACCACCGCATCACTCTTACACTTTTTTGCAGTAATAATAAAGCAGATAATGAGGATTTGCCTCACAACGTACCAGACATTTTTTTAAAACTCTTTTGTCAAAGAATTAAACGATATTTCCAATACCATACGCCATTACAGCAACATAAACGGTCACGTCTATGTTGCCGCTAATAGACCCTGTAATAAACACGTCATTTATAAAACAAAAAATTACTAAATAATTGAACATTATCTTTCTGCTTGGTTAAACGTTTTTTCCCGATTATTTTTTGACAGCTTCAGGGATGTGAAGAGATTGACTGAAACTGGAAGCCGAGAAAACTGAACAAAATGGATGAAGTGCGGTGAAAAGTGTAATTGAAAAGAATTGACTAGAATAGAACAGAACAGACCAGAGCGGAAAAGAATTAATTTACACGGTCGATTACGGTGTACGTATTATTAGCGAGGTCAGCTAGCTAGCGCTGCGGCGTTACTTGCGCTGAAGTCAGGTCGCGTTACGGCGCGGTTTACAGAACGTTGTTTATTCGAGTGCACGAAAGGCTCCGTTTGAAAGAGTTACGGTTTGAGTTAGTATCGCGTCTCAGAACGTTTATTGGAATATTATTAATTAACTGTAAATCGTGGTGGTATGACAGGTCAGAAATATAGCAATCAATCACCTGCTTAATTACACAGCTCTATATATGCATGCTGTTTAAAACGGATATCTCACAAATCAGTATTCATTATATCAGAAATCAGAATACACCAGAAATGCAGATTTTATATCATAAAAAAATATATATATATCTGAAATCAGAATATATCAGAATGCAGATGTTATCAGAAAACAGAATATACCAGATATCAGATTATATCAGAAATCAGATTATATCAGAAATCAGAATACATCAGAAATGGGAATATATCAGAAATGAGTTATCAGAAATCAGATTTTATCATAAATCAGAATATATCAGAAACAAACCATATGCAAAACAATTAGCTATAACTCTTTAAAAAAACATTTACATCCATGTATTGTAATGTTGTTGACAGTGTGTTTGTTCGTGTGTTTTTTATTTATTTTTTATTATTTTATCTTTTTGTTTTTTAATATTTATTTATATATTTTTAATTTGTAATTATATTATTATTTTATTTTATTATTTTTTTATTGAATTTTTTTTTGTTTCAACAGCGAAATAAACTTTTAATGCAGAGCACAAACATATTGTTGATACATATACATCAAATCATAGTTTTAAATCTATATCGTATTCTACATACAAAATTAAACGTAGTTGGACAATGGAAAGGCGGAAGTATATTTGAGCCCTGTTTTCAGACTAATCTTCCCTGTGATCAAAAATGTTTGGTTCATTGTCATGTTTATCCATCGGCACCACTTCCCAGCGTGTCTGCAACATTCCTTTTTGTCTAGTCCATCTAACATCTGTCCATCATAATCCAGTTCTAAGTACTTCATCAAAACATTTCAGACTTTTGACATGTATGCGTCTAGTATCCGAGTAAATCAATTTAACACATGATCGTTTAGATTAAAATAAATCAAATAACAAGCCATCTGGCTTAGTGTTGTACTTAACGGTATTTACACGTAAGTGATATAGGCATTGGGTTCCAGGTTTCGTCCCTGGTCACAAATACTAGACAGGGTTGTTAGTTTTGAGTTAAAATTAATAACAGCAGTTCTGAGAAATCTGAGTTTGTACTCAGGGCTGGTTCAGCCGGGGGAGGGGGGGGGGCGAGGGGCAGAGCGGAGCTAGGGCATTTGATTCCCCCCCATAATTTGCGGCGCCCGTTTTTGTGACAATATTTTCATGTTTCACGTTGTAGAAGCCCTTCAAATGGCGCAACCTATTCGGTCTTACCCCACTGGAACTCCCTATATTAATAAAGCGAACAATCTGGCTTTCTGATCCTAACTTTAATTGGAATTTTAGAACGATGAGAACCAAACAGCCCGAGAGCGCTTGTAAAGAAACGTATTCTTAAATACAAGTCAACAGTAACAAAGGTTAAACAAATAATTCTCATTTCCCGTCCTTTTTACGAGCCTCTGTGGTTGAGCGGTAGAACGTCGGATTCTCAAGCTGATGACAGTAGTTCAAAACCCCCGGAAGGCTGGCTCATACTTGACTACGTGTCGAAATAACCAGATATTTGACATCCTATAGCTGATGCTTAATAAATCAATATGGTCTTGTGGTCTCGTTAAACAAATAATAATAATAAAAAAACAAGAAAAAACATTTCCCGTCCTTAGAGAAAAGCTTCACCAGGAAGAATTGAAAAAAAAAATGTTGGTTTGTTTTGAACGATTCCTACCTAACAATGACTGAATTACTGAGCTGTCAAACAATCACCTCCTATTTCCTTCAAATTAGAACAATTCGCTACCCTGGATCTAAAGTGTTTTAACATAACTGGTTTTACGTGTATCATAGAACAATATATGTCGCGAATTGTTAACACTTTCCAATGTTATATTCATCACAACTTCTTTGATCGTCGTTACGCAGAAAGAAACCACAGCACTTAATGTTATACAGTGTTAGTAACCTTCTGCGTTAATTGTCCTGTAAGGACCTGTAATAAACGATGATATATTTAACCTTTTGTTTCTTCTTACAACTCAGACTGTTGTAAAGGTCAAATCGATTAATTGCTCTACAACGCGACATCACACGATTGCTGTTTAGCTATTATAAGAATACTAGTGATATGGTGCTATTGTTGGCTACTAATTATATTTAGATTTATTCAATAAGTTTCTAATGACATTGTATAATTGTTGCTGTGCTCACTCTAACATTAGGATACACACACACACATACATAAACACACATACATACATACATACACATACATACACACACTCATATACATACACATACACATATACACACAAACACTGTCACACATACACACACACATACATATACACACACACATACACACACACACACACATCCTTAAAATGTGAAGAAAAAAACATAGTATAATTTTATTTAATGACACCACTAGTGCAAATTGATTTATTAATCATCGGCTATTGGATGTCAGTCTTTCTCCGTTACCGTTTTGAACAAGACAATACTATAAAAGTCGGTGTTATACGTGTACATTGTACGCCTATCTTTCTCTGTTACCGTTTTGAGCAAGGTAATAATATGTCTGTGTTATCTCAAGCATTGTACGCCTATCTTTCTTTGTTACCGTTCTGACCAAAACAATAATATAAGTCTGTGTTATCTCAAGCATTATACACCTATCTTTCTTTGTTATCGTTTTGACCAAGACAATAATATAAGTATGTGTTATCTCAAGCATTGTACGCCTATCTTTCTTTGTTATCGTTTTGAACAAGACAATAATATAAGTGTGTTATATTATGCATTGTACGCCTATCTTTCTTTGTTATCGTTTTGAACAAAACAATAATACAAGTCTGTGTTATATTATGCATTGTACTATCTTTCTCCGTTACTGTTATGAGCAAGACAATAATATAAGTCTGTGTTATTTCATGCATTGTACGACTATCTTTATCCGTTACCGTTATGAACAAGACAAATAACAGACTGTGTTATGTCATACAGTATACACCTTTCTTTCTGTGTTACAATATTAATACGACTGTAATATAAGAATCAGTGTTATCTTAGATGACGTACAGTTAATACCACGACTGATATAACAACGTGTATTATCTTAGATGACGTTCATGCTACCGTTATTTATACGACTATGACCTATGACGTACTGGTTTGTAGATATCGGCTGCAATCTAAGATGTTCGGATAAGCTGTTTAGCTCAGGTGAAAGGAGTAGTCAGGTGTTGTATTATTTACAACATAATCAGTGATATACACGTACACCAGTTCGATTATTTCCCACGCGTACAAGGACATACATGTATACTACTAAAAACAATGTAAGACTCATCATTTAAAATAAATACAATTGCACTACATATGTAGTCCCTAAGTATTAGGTAATAGATGCCATAATGAGATAATTTGATAGATGATTTCTTCTAATACTTGGTGTAAAGGACACTATCATAAAAATGTCCACACTCACATGCGGGACTATCTTAACACATAACATTCACCTGGGGCATAAAACCCGAAGGGGTCGGGCAGGACACATCAGCCCCCCCTCCCCACTTTTGGACATGGGATGCCTATTTAATTATCCCCATTTTCTGCTTCTAAAAATTATAATTAAATTGCATAAATAATAATCTTAACCAGTATTTCTCTTTATTTATCAGTGTGAGTGTAACACTTAACCATTTCGTCTTAGTGTAAATATACCGAAGTATACAAGGGGTCAATAATGGCGTTAATCCTGGGTGGAATGAGGAAGGGAAGACATCTTCCACCTTTTTGGACAGGTGGATAATCCGTATCTTCCACCCCTACCCCTACTTTATGGACACGGGGGATATTCCGTTTCCCCCACTAGCAGGAAGCGTTTTTCACCCATGACATGCACATTTTGTGTTCGTTTAAATTAGTGTTGTTTAAATATCAGTTGTCGTCTGTCACCTTCGTAGAAGTTAGATTATCACGTTTGGTAGTAGCAGACCGTAGACTGGTATTAGCCCTCTCACTGGGAAGCGTTATCGTCTGCTGCGCACCAGCTCTCTTATGCACTGGTGTCGTGAACGTAACGCTATTCAGTATGACAAACCAGATACCGTTACGGCATTCTGCACTGAAGACATTCATACATCACCACATCACGCCTCGTCTAGCGTCAGAACGCGCAGCCAGACGTCAGCACACAAGGAACTACTTTTTTTCCCTTTTTTTACAGCATGTGTTAATTCAAGGCCGGCGCAGCCGTTTAACTACTTGGGATGGGGGCAAGACGGAATAGGGGCGCCATCATTCATTTGAAGGGCGCCTACAACCAACTCAATAAATGTAAATATTGTCGCAAAAAATGGCGCTGCTGATTACTTTAGGAAAATAAAATGATGTTTAAATTTATTATATTAAATAACATACATATTGCTGACATAGTCATAATGGAGGACCTAATGTGTATTGGGGCAGGGGTGGTGGTGTTGCACGAGCGATCCATCACTATCATGCAGTTGCTGGTGTTTGTATTTTTTGCCGCTATACATATATAAAATAAGAAGACAAATTAAAATAGCAATCTGATCCACTGTCTCTTCTCCCTGTCTGTCTGCCTGTCCGCCTGGTCGCCCACCCGCCAACGTTTTTTAACACAATGGTCGTGCATTCTTCTGTATTGTCTTGCAGATATAAATCACGTAAGATATTATGTACGTCTTCCACTGTTTTTCTAGCCATGATCTATAAGTTACATGCGCTTAACCTAATAACCTCTGCCTCTGTTTACACTATGCTATCACTGTAATAGTTACATACTATATCAGCGCTCATCACGCCAGTGTGGTGTTCAACCTCTACATTATTACTGTAGTAATACAAACATGTATGAATTTTCCTTTATGCAGTTGTTAAGCGAATTGCGTGCTCTAGAAAATAATAGTATTACTGTTTAATGACACCTCTGTACGTTAGTTAATCAACGCTTATTAGGGAAGAAAAAAAAAAAAAGTACGAACGAACGAAATGATTGTTTAAATTCACTAGTCCAATTTTAAATCAGCTGCTATTAGTAAAGAGAGATGGAAAAAGAAAAAAAGAAAGCAAAAGAAAGAACTATATCATTGTTTAATGACACCCGAGCACATTGGCTATCGTCGGCTACTAGGTGTCAAATTCACATTGTCTTCAGAAGAAACCTGCTACTCTTTCTCTTTGGCAATAAGGAATCTTTTATATGTGCTTTCACACAGTCAGGACATACCAAAGCTTTTGTTACACCTGTCGTGGAGAACTGGCTGGAAAAAGAAATAGTGCAATAGGACCGCTGAAGGGGATTAATGCAATTCATCGCCTGTCAGGTGGACCCTCTAATTTGAGCTACACCCGATCATATGTGCTAAAGAATGTTCAGTTATTTAGACTAATTATTTACAACATGCTATTATAAAGTACAATACTCCGTCATAAAATACAATACACACGCGCGCGCATGCGAACACACATACTCTATCCAGGCCCGAACCCTCCAGAGAATCTCACGTTTTTGTTTAACTAGAAAATTGCATGCACATCGTCAGACTAGTCATAAAAAGTTGTACCACCCACCCGTCTAGGATTTTGATCAGGGTACGGCATTGCTATCACATACAAAGGACGCACACAGATGTAATTTTAGTTTTTTTTTTAAATTTGAATTTTTTATGAATAATTATGAATATATTAGTTTTATATTATTATATTTCTTTATTTTACTATTATATGTATTATTATTATTATTTTATTATTCTTATTATATTTTCTTATTTATTTTATTTTTCTTTATTATTATTGTAATTTTTTTAAAGGGGTGGGGTGGTGGGGGTGGTAGTGAATTGATTAAGTACAATATGCAATTCATTAAAGTGTGTATCACTTCAGTTAACTGTGCTACCTAGATCTAGAGTACCATTGATCTGATGGAGTGCAACCATATGAAATCACGCAAAATCACGCCGGTCACTTCCGGTTTCATGCTTTGTCTCTATATCTGAAACAGATAATGGAAGTATGTGTATCAAGTGCCATGACGAGATCTTAAGATTGTGTCTCGACATCGCTTCACGAGTTTACCAGAGAGCGTTTTACACTGATGCTAAAATAATACATACACTGGTTATCTGAACAGGAAATCTAGGACGGTAAACCTCGACCAATCTCTTGGGCAATCTCATCATCCTGTTCGTCATATATATAAGCGTCATATATAATTAAAGGAGTAACTCTCCTGGGCCATGTGCCCTTCTCTTAGGATCCCGGTCCCGAAGGGGGGGGGGGGAGGGTGCTCAAACTAAAATGGATGTGGGCACGTCTTTCAAAATCATTGAAGTTAAACGAGGAGCGGGATGTAGCTCAAACGGTAGCGTGTCCGCCTGTCAGTCGTCGGATCGATCCTTCTCAGCGGACCCATTTGCAGTTAGGGCTATTTTGTGTTGCAACTGGTGGCCCACAATTAGTCCATCAAATGCCGTGGTATGAGCTGCCCTATCTGTGGGTCATTACATATAAAATACCCCTTGCTGCTTATCGGAAAGAGTAGCCGGATTTGCGGTAGCAGGTTTCCTCTAAATAAACATGGCACAATTACCATATGATTGACGTCCAATAGCCGATGATATGATAAAAATCAATGTGCTCTAGAGGCGTCGTTAGGAAAAACAAACTTAACTTTACTGTACCGGAAATCTGGGACGGTAAACCTCGACCAATCTCTTGGGCAATCGCATCCTGTTGGTTCTAACATATGTCTTTAGAGGAAACCCGCTGCCGTCACTTAGTCTACACCTTCCGATAAGCAACAAGGGATCTTTTAAATGCACCGACCCACAGACAGGGCAGCACATACCGCGTCCTTTGATAAACCAGCACTGGACCACTGATTGGAACGGAAAATAGCCCAAACTTCAAATGGGTCCATTGAGAAGGATCGATCTAATTTTAAGCTGTTCACACATACATCAATCATTTCAATTCATTTCATTTATTATGCATTACACATACATTTATCATTTCAATTCATTATATTTATTATACTTTACCCCTCCTGGGGCAGCGTATACATTGGTGACGTGGTACTGATAATGGCGATTATATGGATGACATAATAACAATAATAATGACAATTACAATGTTAATACCAATAGATTAATAACAACAGTAACAATAATCATGTTAATAATAATAGACAGCGGTAGCGGACATTTTAAAGCTTTCTGTATGGCCGCAAACTGGATACGAGCGAATGCTTGTACTTAATATAATTTCAGCGATTTCAAGAAATACCGCACGCCGCTCTCCAGGTGCACATGAAAGCATAATAATTTGTTTCGCTTTAAATGTCCATTGTTCGTGCATTTTAAATTGTAAAATAAATATAATACAATTACATGCACGTAATGTTAATTATGTTACCAGTGATGGATCCAGGTGCGGCCACAAGGGTCCCCCACCCTCCCGTTAATTTAGCTATTTAAAATAAATTATCATTATACTGTTTTTAGTTTTATTATTATTGTTTTTTTTAACGTTAAAGAATCCGAAGATTGTTTAGGGAACCTCTAAATGGATTTTCTGGAACCGCCACCTGTTACATGGTGTCATTATGGTCTACAACATGACTGGAGAAGATTAAAGGGTCAGTGCATGCTCTGGTTTGTTGGTTATACTTATTTTCGTACTTATGTCCAATTTAGTTCCAAGCACGCTGTTCTGGGCACGCAACACAGCTCCCTGTGCTTTCTGTTGATGACAGATGTTAGTGTTAGGAGAAGAGCCAAAATCTCTTTCCGACATATTAATGTAGCTACTATTAGAGATAAGTAGCAATGCATCTTGTATGTGTATTATTCCACAGACAGGATAAAATAAACATATCTTTTATTTCAATCTTAGTTTCAAATATAGTTTAAACAAATAATAAAGCAGATAAATTATGTATTTCAAAAGTTTTAACTCAATGCTTAAAATACGATTCAAATAATGTTTAACAACACAATTAGAGCACACTGATTTATTAACATTTCGTTATTTTGACACGTGGTTAGAGCCAGCCCCCAACAGGTTTTGAACCATTGTCATCAGCTTGAGATTCCGACGTTCTACCGATGGAACACCAAGGCTCGCAGACTCAAAAGTACATTATTTGTTCTCAAGGAAGATTATTGCTGCAATATCATTTTGGTCGGATTCAGGGCATGTTTGGGGGTACGGACTCTTTCCTTTCGATCAGTGTTTTCCATTATAATTTTATCATTAATTTTGTTAAATGATAACTAACTGCCCCCTTCACTATTTAAACACTTTAAAATATCTTTGTGTCACTTCTTCCAATGTGTTTGCATCCTCCACTGATATGATCTTCGAAAAACTAATTATATTTATTCCAAGTGTTGGCGAATATTTAATGATTAACATGATATAAAAATGTAATTTCGAAATAAGTATCTGAATCGAATATCAATAAATTTTACCCATTAGAGCATCATTTATGTGAAACAAAAATGCATTTTTTTTTACAGATTTGAATGAAATATACTCAACTAAAAAAGAAAGTATGCATGTAATCAACAGTAATTTAGTTCATAAACCAGATGACATTCATGGCAGAAATTGTGGAATTATATAACCTCACCATTTATGAGGAGGTGTCTGTGTGTGTGTGCATGCGTGTGTGTGTGTGTGTCTGTGTGTGTGTGTGTGTGTGTGTGTAGTAATATCACATGTTGCCCACGTGTTTTCTGCCATTATTGTGACCATAAAACTAAAATAGTTCAACATGCATACTTTCTTTTTTGGTTGAGTATATAAATCAGCACAGAGCAAAAAAAAAAAATAATAATAAAAAAAAAAAAATGAAAATAAAATAAAGATCAATAACAACAAGAAGACATCCTCTAGGCTTTGTCTATTTATGCACCACTTCACTGAGGTGAACCACTATTTATGAGAGTTTCATAAAAAAAGGTTAACATTGTCTGCCACAGACATCGATTTGGTATTACATGAGCTTAATTAATTGAACATTATTTCAGCGAATGTTCCTGTGGTCGAAATGTTAAGACTGTCAAACTGTCAACAATGGATTGAAAACCAGTACTGTAGACATTAATCTCTGGATGTTTATTATGAGATTTTTTTTTCCAGATCTCAGCTTTCCTGGTGGTATTGACAAGTCTTGTTCCAGACACCGTGTCTAAAAGGAGAGGATTGTGGTTACGTTCTCGCTTCACTGACTGCCGGTAAGCTAATCGATTGACGCCGGTGTGGGATGAATGACATCGATGCTATACGTCAATAAATAATAGATATAATGAACACAAGTAAATAACATGCTATCTCGCAAAGCATCACAACAAAAATCACACAATGAATTTTCATTAAAAAAAAAAAAAAAAAAAAAAAACAACTACTATAAATACACGCAGTCGCAAGATAAAGGAACACATACGTTGAAATACACGCAGCCGCACGATAAAGGAACACATACGTTGAAATGCACGCAGTCGCAAGATAAAGGAACACATACGTTGAAATACACGCTGTCGCAAGATAAAGGAACACATACGTTGAAATACACGCTGTCGCAGGATAAAGGATGATATAAGTTGAAATACACGCAGACGCATGATAAAGTATATACTTTGAAATCCACGCAGTCGCATGATAAAAGAACAGATGCGTTTAAATGCATCCAGTCGCATGATAAAGGAGCATATACGTTGAAATGCACCCAGTCCCACGATATAGGAGCAGATACGTTTAAATGCACCCAGTCCCACGATATAGGAGCAGATGCGTTTAAATGCACCCAGTCCCACGATATAGGAGCAGATGCGTTTAAATGCACGCAGTCCCACCATATAGGAGCAGATACGTTTAAATGCACCCAGTCCCACTATATAGGAGCAGATACGTTTAAATGCACCCAGTCCCACGATATAGGAGCAGATACGTTGAAATGCACGCAGTCCCACGATATAGGAGCAGATACGTTGAAATGCACGCAGTCACACGATATAGGAACAGATACGTTGAAATGCACGCAGTCACACGATATAAGAACAGATACGTTGAAATAAGGTAACATATTAAAAAAATGGCGTCTGATATATTATGTACATTTTAAAAAGGCATGCATTTTTGGTACTACTAATGACTATTTTTTATGTGTACTAATATTACAATCCAGTATATATCTATATATTCATTCAGTAGACACGTTAACAATGTTGTTTTGTTATGTTTACTAATATTACAATCCAGTATATATCTATATATTCAATCAGTAGACACGTTAACAATGTTGTTTTGTTATGTTTACTATTATTACTATCCAGTATATATCTACATATTCATTCAGTAGACATGTTAACAATGTTGTTTTGTTATGTTTACTATTATTACAATGCAGTATATATCTACATATTCATTCAGTAGACATGTTAACAATGTTGTTTTGTTATGTTTACTATTATTACTATCCAGTATATATCTACATATTCAATCAGTAGACATGTTAACAATGTTGTTTTGTTATGTTTACTATTATTACAATCCAGTATATATCTACATATTCAATCATTAGACATGTTAACAATGTTGTTTTGTTATGTTTACTATTATTACAATCCAGTATATATTTAACTCAGTAGACAAGTTAACAATGTTGTTTTGTTATGTTTACTATTATTATAATCCAGTATATATTTAACTCAGTAGACAAGTTAACAATGTTGTTTTGTTATGTTTACCTACACCACTAGAGGACATTGATCTATCGATCATCAGTTATTGGATGTCAAAGATTTGGAAAATTGTTACACGTAGTCAAGTGTGAGCCAGCCTCCAACGGGACCCATTGTCGACTGCTGCGATGGACTTGAGTCTGATAGATACTGTGGTTTAATCTTAGTATCAGCTCCACCCAAGACTGTGTCCACGAATGATTTAATAAAAGCTGAGGTGTGTGCTATCATAACCGTGGGATAGTGCATTTAAAATATTCTCTGGGGTTAATCTAGTCTTTCTGATGAGGTTTAGGTTGAGCGTAAGATAAAAAGGGCATATTAATATTTTAAACGGGCACTAATGAAAAAATACAATGTGTATTGATCAGTATAAATGTTAATTGTTAACACATGAATGCCTATAATGTACATGGCATATATATTTCATGAGCAAAATCATTGATTTTTTTAAAACAAAAAACGTTAATTAATACCAAATTTAGGAAGACCGATGAAACGCTTTTCTAGACATTTTAAAAGTTAGATGTTATGAAATACGATTTCTTAGCATCTGAATAACAAAATTTTCATTTTTTTAATCAATGATTTTCAACTGTTTTGACGATTATTTTGGACGATGGGGCGGGATCTAGCTCAAACTGTAACATGTCTGTCTGTGAACCGGTCTGTCGTCGGATCGATCCTTCTCAGTAGTTCCATTTGCAGTTTGGGCTATTTTCCGTTCCATCCAGTGCTGTCCTGTCTGTTGGACGGTGCATATAAATGAACCCTTGCTGCTTATTGGAAGGAGTAGCCAATGTGGCGGCAGCGGGTTTCCTCTAAAAACATATGTGAGAATGACCATATGTACGACGTCCTATAGCCGATGATCAGATAAAAAATCAATGTTCTCTAGAGATGTCGTTAAATAAAACAAACTTTATTTATTTATTTATTTCGGAACATATTATAACCAAATTAATTAACTGACCAAGATGTCTAAGGGGTGATCCATTTTTATCATCATATTCACGAAAGTACAAAACATACTCTTTTTCCGAACCCACCACCCAATAAAAAGCGTACAAACTGAAAAGGAAAAAAAAAATACTGGAAATCAGATGTTCACTTGATTGGAATAAAGACATTGATTTATTGCAGAACTCGGCTGAGTTTGTTGATAGTAGTGATGTGCTAGGTGGAGTGTTTAACTCTTTGTTTTATTTACTGTTTAATGTTTGTTCTGCTAATCGTACTAGTGTTGGAACAATCTGCTCTACGTGTTGCGTTTGGCAGCAGTTAGACACTAGACAGCAGCAGACATGCATTTAGTGCACTTAAGATGTATTTGTTTTCCAAAGTTTTGTTAGTTTTACATGTAATTAAATCGTTAGTAAGGCACAGGTGAAATAAATAAATAGAATGTGATGATAACGTGTTGAATTGGAGGCAAATAATGGGTCATCACTATCATCCACATGTTTGTAAGCACTGGGGGAGGGGAGGGGGGAGGTGCGTACGACCAGGGTAAAAGTTATATATATTATTTAAAATGTTCATTGAAATATCCATCGAAATGGAAATTTAAAGGTGTTTTTTGTTTTTGTTTTGTTTGTTTTGTTTTGGGTTTTTTGTTTTTGTTTTGTTTGTTTTGTATTGTTTTTTTTGTTTTTGTTTTGTTTGTTTTGTTTTGTTTTTTTTGTTTTTGTTTTGTTTGTTTTGTTTTGGGTTTTCTATTTTTGTTTGGTTTGTTTTGTTTTGGGTTTTTTGTTTTTGTTTTGTTTTGTTTTGTTTTTGTTTGGTTTGTTTTGTTTTGTTTTTGTTTTGTTTGTTTTGTTTTGGGTTTTTTGTTTTTGTTTGGTTTGTTTTGTTTTGTTTTTTTTGTTTGTTTTAATGACACCACTAGACCACATTGATTTATTAATCATTGGCTATTAAATGTCAAACATGCAGTCAAGTGTGAGCTGGCTTCCAATGGGTTTTGAACCACTGTCATCAACTTGACGTTCTACGCTGGACCACATAGGCTCTAGAAATTTAAAGAGTACAAATTTAACGGAGGGGTGGGGGTGAGGTGTTGTGACTATTCTTTTCGATTAACAGTATATGCGTTTTTATATGCATTTTCCCACAGACAGCGCAGCACATACAATGACCTTTATTACACCTGTATTGGACCACTGGCTGGACTCAGAAATTGTCCGATTGTCTGTTTAAGGGGTTCGAAGTTCAAACTACTTATCAGCTTAATAAACGAAAATACAAGAAATTAACTGGCTCCGGCTGGTAGGCACAGCGATCAAATCTTAATGGAGGCATGCAATTTTAAATCTCTGTATCATCTCCTACCAAGTGTGAGTGTTCCGCAAGGCTCATTGTGTAGTTGTATACCTCTTACACCATCCAGTGGTCCACAACTGATTTATCAAAGACCGTGGTTTGTTTTATCCTTTCTGTAGGATAGAGCATATAATTTATTAAAAAGATCCCTTGCAGCTTATCGGTAAAAAGTAGCTACATTAGTATGGTGGCAGCAGGTTTCGTCTCTACTACTAACTTCTGCTCAGGACAGATGACACATGAAGCATAGTTGTGTGACTAGAACAGCTTGCTTGAACCTTAATTAGATATAAGCACGAAAATAAGAACAAACAAACAATAAAGTAATTTGCTGTGTCGTAGCGAAATTTCCCTTTGGACCGATTTCCTGTGTTTGATCGCACGCTAGTTCTAGTTTATACCAGTTTAGCTTGGGCGAGTACGTAATTTTGTAATGGATGGAAACACACCAAAGCGGAAATAAAACGTAAGTGAATGTTTCTGCAAATACGACAGTAATGAGGTGCAAATTGGTTGAGGTATTGAAAGTAAAATCAGGTATATTAATAGTGTGTTCATGGGAGTTGGAACGAAAATCATATTGGGGATGGGTGGGGCTGCTCCCGTTTCTTAACATCAAAATTTGCCTGTGAATAATTCAACGATGAATAAGGAACATGTTTATGATACTTATTGGGGTCTACAGCCCCCTACAACACAGCCCCGAGCCACTCCTCCGGCTCCAACGTCCCTGGGGTTACACAGAGCAGCATACCAGCATCTATACTATCTTAGTAGTGGTGGAGTTTGAAGGTGGGAGGGGTAGATTTGGTGGATAATCCCTCCTCATTTTAAAACAATTTCACAAAAGGCGAAAATCAAAATAAAATAAATACACTACTTATATAGTGTAAAAAATACTACTGTGCAAAGGAATGTCATGATCACTATATATATATATATATATATATATATATATATATATATATAAAAAA
>JAULBS010098555.1:0-16425 GCA_032355785.1 Symmetromphalus regularis | reverse complement strand
GTACGATATACGCAAATGTCCGATATACAGAGGCCGTTATATGCGAGGTTTTTTATTGGAATTATCGTTAGATGGGACCGGGACTTGGAGTTTCAGTACGGTATAAGTGATTGTCCGGTTTATCCGAGGACGTTATACGCGAGGTTTACTGTAGTTCAGTTGTAAAACGTTCTTCTGAAGTGCTAGAGGATTTTTTTTTAAATTTAATTGTTTTAATTAATTTCCATTTAATTCTGCACGACTGGTGATTCACAGGCCGTGCTATACGTTTCATGTCGGTGCATGCAATGCACGTACTCTATGTATGACAGAAAGTTTTTGACAAGCAACTTAACGAGATGTCTTCAACAATTCATTTCTCAGGAAAAGTTTTTTTTCTTTGTTGTTTTTTCATTTTTCTTTTATAGTTTACAAAATAATAATTATATATCAAAGGTCATGGTACGTGCTTTAGAGACAGTGGTATGGAGTTTAAAAACATTTCGCTAAATCGGCACAATAGATTTTACTAATTCTTTTGACAGCTTAATGCATTTACTATAAACACCATTATAGCCAACGTCGGCAATATAATGCCATGTCTTCTGCAATACACTTCTTTGTCATTATTTTCCTTTATTGTTTACAAGAAAACATTTGTATTCCACAGTTCGCTATACCTGTTGTTATGTCATTATAGATCTTTTTTTATGCTTTAGACAGGACAAAATATTTACACTATTTATAACATGACAGGCAAAATAACGTTATGTCTTGGGCAATAGTCTTCATTGTCACCGGTTTCTTTATAAGAGAGTATCTGTATATCAGTCTTACATCAGTGAAATTGAAATTAAGGGTTTCTTTTAAAATCCTATTCTCCACATCGACATAATGTATTTTTCTTATGCTAAAGTCTAGTCAATGTACCTTAGCTCAAGGTTTTTTTTTCTTTCTTTCTTATTATTATTTTTTTTTGTGGCTGAAATGGAATAAACGTAAAATTTAATTTTTAGTAATTTTTATTTAAATATTCCCACCGACTATGTTGGAACTATTGATATTTGCAGGAGAAAGTTTTTAAAAACGTAAAAATTACTTGAAAATTTACATATTTGGTCAAATACTATGCACCTAATTTTTTTTTTAATTATAGACGCGTCTAGAGAACATTGATTTTAATCTTATCATCGGCTATTAGACGTCAATCATATGGTAATTCTGACATATTAATTTAGAGAAAACACGCTGCCACCAAATAGGCTACTTTTCCCGATAAATAGCAAGGGGTAGCACATACCACAGCCTTTGATGAACCAGTTGTGGACCACTGGTTGAAACGGAAAATAGCCCAAACTGCAAATAGGCCCACTGAGTGGGATCGATCCGACGACCGACCGGGTATAATTAATCAAATTTCAGCTCTAAGCTAATCAAGTATCTCACATAGAGCTAATGATATTCTGCAAGTGAAAATAAATGATGACAAATTATATTTTTGTTTCTCCACTCGATCTTGCTTCTTGTGTTGTGTTAACATCCAGAGACAGCTAACATAATGCGACGTCTTCTGTAATACATTTCTTTGTCAGCTTTCTGGTAGGTTATGCAGGAGAATATTTCTATATGAAAGGTCGTGGTATATGCTGTGACGTCTGCTTGAAAAAAATAGACATCTTTCAGGAAAGGAAATTTGTCTTTTACTCTAGACGTGCGTTACTGGAACGTAAAGTTTGTTTTATTTAACGACGCTTCTAACGCACATTGATTTTAATCTTATTATCGGCTTTTGGACGTCAATCATATGGTCAATTCTGACATATTTATTTAGAGGAATCCCGCTGCTGCCTCATAAGCTACTCTTTCCGATAAGCAGCAAGGGATCTTTTATATACACCGTCCCACAGACAAGACAGCACATACCACGGCCTCTGATAAACCAGTTGTGGACCTCTTACTGGACCTCTTACTTAATTCAAATATATATTTGCATGCTTATATACATGTTCAGTTTTTTAAAACGCGGTAGGAGGTGGTGGTAGAATCAAAGTGGAATTTCTGTTGGGATTCATTTTGACACGTCATACTTGCAAGTACAGTGTTTACAACACACCCACAATCTTACAGAGCACCATTAACATACTTTGGAAATATTCCAATTTATCACAAGGCATTTATTTTTAGTGCAGGCGAAATCATAATGCACCTTATCTGCAATGAACGCCCAGAATTCCCAAGCAAATCTAAATTTAAATTGTGTAATAAAGACAGTGAGTACATTGTTTTAAATCAAACCTGCTTCGGTTATTAGTGTGATATTTGATATTCCGCTGTTTAAAATGGATTCTAATCCACATGCAAAGAGAAACAAACCGACAGTTGAGATCGTTATAAGAACTTGAAATGACAGTTTGTATTTAGAATTCTACAATACAATGTGCACTGCTTTGCGTGCTATTTTTCCACCTTAGAACTACAGGGTCCTGTATTGTGCAAACAATATATTAAGTTTGAAAACCTCTAATTCTAAGTATGCGGTTTGCCTAGCTTTCGTCATAAAGTAGTTTCAAGTTTTGTACACGAAATAAATGGACAAGCAGAACGGCATACTTATTTGTGTAATTACAGTCAAGTGCTGTGTTAAATATAAAGATGTAATACATATATGAACGTAAATAAAATAAAATACCGTTGATGATACACAACACATACACACTAGCTTTCAAATTCAGCAACGTCTAAAGATTCTAAATTGAATGATAAATGTTAAAAGCTTCCACTTACCTATGACAACGTAGTTCCTTCGCCTTTTCTTTTTAAGTATGTTCTTCAATTATTTATCCACTGTAACAAAAAGACAAATTTCTTATTGTAACAATCACAAAGTTCAGGTCTGTATCGTAACCTCCAAGAAAAGTAGTTTTAGTACATAAACATGTATTTTGACGTATCACAACGAGCAAGAATAATCAGCACACGGCATAAAACACTTTTACAAAGCTTCACAAAAGCTGAAATTCCACTATGAAATTTTAATGACAACAGCACAAAAGCAGAAATTCCTTAACCATTGACGATCTGTTAGGATGGAAAACGATCATAAGCGCTGAAAACAGATTCAGGATTCTGTTTCCACGCTTTGTCTTGGCAATATTAAATCCAGAAGAAACAATTCAGCCTGAAGGATGTTCTTCCCAATTATTCTTTTATTGCAAAGGAAAACAAAACGTGTTCAACATTAACGAGAATCCATTATGAATGCATATGACGCGTTAAGGTTTTAAACACAGCTGACAAGACGGCGAGCGGCCATGATGTACCAACAATTGCTGATTAAAAGAACGAACATTTTCCCACGCTGCAAGCAATCAACAATTGTCAGGTAAAAAAAAAAAAAGAGTTTACGACCGATGCACGCGGAGGCCAACAGAGGGCGCTCTTCATCAAATATCAAGCAAGATTGCCCGCTGCTGTAGCAGAAGACAAACATATGAGAACGCTCGCTGCGTTAGCACGCGTGGCTCTTTTCCGTACAGAAATGGGCCAGATTACGGTACAGAAACAGGCCAGATTAGTCTCAGACTTAATGAATTACCCCTTAAATCTGTACTTAAAACATAACAAGCAGCTTGTTTTATATATTAAAAAATTAAATTCTCAAATTTAGTCCTCTATTAAACTAATACCGATGCAGAAATAGAAAAAATTTAAAGTATATTATAATATCACATAAATAATATAAGTAAATGTTCTTGCATAGCCTTACCTAAAATAAGGAATAATCAAAAATAAAATGGTTATGTTCATATACCCCGGTACATTGATGTTATGTCCAAAAGAAGCCAGATATATCCAACAAGAAGAGAAAAAAGGATGGAACGGGGATGGCGGGAGTAGAAAGAGGGAGGGATACTATTTATTAAAAGACAATATCAAAAGTACATCTGATTTTCATTATGATCTATAATAATTCTCAAAATCAAACTAGTAGGTTTCCATTTTGTGAAAATTATTTATTCTTCCTGCTACTGTAACCGTCAAAATATTTTAAAATTAGTATAGAAAAGATATACGATGTTATCCTTTTTAATTTTGTTTTGATTAATAATCAGGGGTAAATCACAGAGTATGGTTTTTCAACACGATGCTATATATTAGCAAATGGTTTAACATAGAAAATAGAATTTACAAACAAGACTAGTTCCCTTCCTCCTGCCAGTCCGCACCTAAAATTACACACGCACATACCTTTCATTACAGAAACATCATTATGTCTTAACTCCTGTATAAATTATGTTAATGTTTTACTTGATACACAAACGTGTAATAACTGCACTATCATGCACGGTATGTGTTGGGGTATACGAATGTGCAGTGTCCTATACAGAGCGCAGCTGGGGACGGAGCTACTACTCCAGCGGGAGTTGATGTAATCTTAAATCACATTAGCAATGTGTCGCAATTTCTAAAGACAGTAGGTGGATCTCGGGTGATCTGTTCGCGATTACCCAACTGTAGCTATCCCGTTACGTCAGTAATTATGAGGTCACGTGCTAAGCCTGGGGGTCAGCTAACACACGCGACCGTACAATTAGTAGTCGTTAGCAAGGACAGCATGTTGGCGAGGCGATGAGTCTCCCACATGGACCTTCCCAGAGGTGGTAGATAGTGTCTGACCTACCCAGAGAAAGGAGCATCCCTAAGGGTAAACGTGACTATCGCGTTTTAAGAAGTGGAAGCGCCTAAACTAACCATAGAGACGCGCATCCTTCAGGGTAGGCTTACTTGTATGATGTAGTTATGATTGTAGGGTGTTTAACCTAACTACAGAGGCGTCTCCCTCTGGGTAGGAATACTTGTATGATGTAGTTATGATTGTAGGGTGTTTAACCTAGCTACAGAGGCGTCTCCCTCTGGGTAGTAATAGGTGGTGTCGTCTAACCTAGGGTGTTAGGAGCAGTAGACAGAGTGGTATACCCATAAAGAAAAGTGTATCTCAGGGTAGGCATACTTGTATAATGTAGTTATGATTGTAGGGTGTTTAACCTAGCTACAGAGGCGTCTCCCTCTGGGTAGTAATAGGTGGCGTCGTCTAACCTAGGGTGTTAGGAGCAGTAGACAGAGTGGTATACCCATAAAGAAAAGTGTATCTCAGGGTAGCAAGATTGTAGGGTATTAAGACATTTAGGCCAGGCTTGTTTAGGATGACAAGGCATTTATTATGGGCTTAGGTTTAGAGTCAGATGTGAATCATGGTATTTGCAACATAAGTATTGTACAAAGAAACCCTTTTTGATTAGCAACATGTGTCTTCTGTGCACATTCCCACAAAGAGGATACATACCAGCTTCCAGCAATAGACCGTGTTCAGAAAATGCCCAATGTGTCTACTGAAGTGGGTCGATCCGATAATCCACAGCACTTCGAGTCAACTCATGCTCTACTATCGATCTACGTCCCACTCTTGTGCACAGTATTGAGTAAAGGTGCTAAGACCTGTCCAAACATAGTGCCATGTTCACTGGTCATTTGTTGTTCGTTTTTGTGTCGACTTTACCGTGTTATGATTGCTAGGTCTTTCCCATCCCAAAACATACAGCTGGACATCAACGGCAGACACATAGTGTTTATGTGATAAGAGACCACCAAATATTACACACCGCGCGCGTCCCCAGGAGTCATATGTCGTCTGCTGTTGTCTGACCGGGAAACAACAATGTCCTAGCGGTCAGATTCAACCAATATTGACCAGGAAGAACACTTAGAATGTAGAGAACTGTCATTTTCACTCATTTCAGATCCTCAGTGATGTACTTCGAAATGTTTAACCGTGACCCGTCCATCAGGTTTGGGCATGTCCCCCCCCTCCCGCCGTCCCGGGACACAATATCTTAAGAGAAGGGAGCCGAGCCCGGGGTGGGGGAGGTAATATATTATGGATCATTCATTATATAGCTGTTGTCATGTACAGAAAGTAAAATATTAAGTTTCTAACGATAATAATAAATGAACCAGATTGATTAGTTAGGGCTAGTTCAATTTTGTCCGTCCTCTAATTAATCTACCTACTTCGGTCATATACTCTTTTTAATTTGTGGGCCATTTCAAAAGTAATGTGCATAGTGTTGTTCTTGTTTTAAATATCTGATTACTGATTACTACTGGGTCATTTCATTGAGAAACAATTGTTTATTAGTTGTCAATGACATGTTTTTGAGATTACAATCAGTGTATATTTTCAGGGCGGGTTTAAAAAAAAAATTCTAATGGCATTTTGTATTGTCATTATAGGAAAGCACTAGATGATGTTAATATTATTTTCTGGATGTTAACCATACTGAAATTTAAAATAAGGGCTGTGCTCATGACGTGTGCCACTGGTTGAATAGAATGTGTTTATCTTTCGCTAACTCCTCGTATCGTCACTTTCAGTTATTCATGCTAATACTTCCCTTAGATTCTTCCTTGTACAGAGATACGAATGAGTACTGTAAAGAGTTTGCTCTAAGATTAATAACTTTTTAATATTCATTAATTAGTTGATTTATATTACACCTGAACACCCATTCGACCAGGACACGATTGAGACCACGACAGTTGCATTCTGTAACAGTTTAACATACGAAGAAAACGTTAATATCACTTCAATCATGAATTCGCGCCAGTCTATAGTGATTAAAAGCAGACGACAATCGACTTGAAACAGTGTTTTCACGGTGCTTCACAAGGCCATCACTAAATCGTTTTGCGACAGGAGAGCCACATTAGAGTGAAACTGTCTGGAAAGCATAATACGTGCTGGAGGAATACATCTGTTCTGGGAGTGAATACGTATTTTGTTGTCGCTCGAAACGTATAATCAAGGGGAAAAGATAACAAACGCTTAAGTTGTAATCATAAACCAGCAAGATGACGCCACGTCGAGATGATACAGTAGTCTGTCGTTTATTACAGTTGTCATTAGCTCAGTAGTAGTGGGGTCGCCTAAGGAGCGACATATTCCAGAACCTGACCCACTCTAGCGATCCTTAGAACTATTATTTACTAGTCTAAAGATGTTAGGATATATTCCATTTATAGATATCATATGATGTCTTTCATCCAATAGAGATCCATGGATATATCCGTCTCAGTAGAGATCCAACCCAGAAAGTGCTCTGCATGCCTCTGTGGGTAGGTGTACTGACCAGTGGTTAACAACTCTTTTATCAAAGACTTGTATGTGCTGTCCTGTCTGTGGTAAATTGTATATAAAAGATATCTTGCTGTTAATAGGAAATATCCCAGATCTGTTCCATTTAATATATTTTATTGGGTATGTTTCATTCAGTACAGAATGAAGATATGTCCTAGTAGCTATACCATACAGTTGATATCTTAGGATGTGCCCCATTAAGTAGATATGTTAGATTTGTCTCAATTGTTAGACAACCTAAAGCACTTTTTTTAAGTTCTACATTTTGGCAACATTCCTCACCCTGGCTGCAGATTTAGGTGGAATGCCCTTAAACAATATTGGGATGAGACCACTAGTGTCTGATTAGTCTCGATCAACTCAGTATATAATCCGAAACACGACTCTTGTAAACAAGATACACGCTAGATTACGGCACAGACACAAACGTGTTCCCAATGGATAACTACGTGTCTTTGTTCCCAAGTAAATTCCACCGGAATTATCATAGTAAATCTCTAATTGTATACAAAATTTATAAAAAGAACTTTAAGATATCACAAGATTCGGCAATATTCCAACCGAAGTACTTATATCTAATTAAAAATAAATTAAATATATTTCAAGAAATTACGAACTTTAAGAACACTAATTTAAGCTTTAAAGTTAATTATTCATGCCGACGTTTTTTTTTAAGAGGAAAGCAAATCGAAGTGAATTTCATTTACTATGATTTCAAATTGTTAAAATGTGTCTAGCACATAAGATTGTTGTTTAGGATTACAAGACAAAATCAGTCTTATTTTATAACGATAAAAATAGCTGTTGTGGTGGATTCATGCATATTCAAATGATTTGATCAAAGGTCGTGTTTCCTATATAATCGTCTTTTTGATCTTCAAAACAGCTGCGATGACGCATGAACAAAAATGTCCAACAGAATGAATTAATGTGTTTGTAGTTGCCTCCCCTGTCGTTGTTCACACGATCCGGTATCAAGTGTCGTCTCCCCTGATGAACGCCGTAATCCGGGTCATCATGTGGCGTGACGTCGCATACAGAATGCCGCGTGACTAGAGTAGAGATCTGGCAGAAGATCACAGAATTGGTCAGCGTCAAACAACATAGCAGCGGTAATGTCCTAGGTGTGTTAAAAGTTTAATAGCTCTTTGTTTAGAGCACTGTCGGTGTAATGTAATTAGGACCACACCACTTGGAATTTGTGTTTAAAGATAGCTTTAATAAATATTGTCACGTTGTCGTATGTTTGAAATTCTCTCTACGATCGATAGACGTGTTAAATTGCAGTCCATAATGTTAAAGGCATAACATTAGTTGCTAGATTTTGCAGGCACAATGCGTACTAAATCGCCATGAGCAGAAATTAAATAAAATGTAAATACAATATTGAAGACTTGTTTTAATGTTAAGATTTGGGTTTCTTGGGGATCACACATCTTAAATAAAAATTAAATAACAATAAGATATAAAGAAAACTAAAAATATATACCTTCAATACAGAAATACTAGAAAGGGATTCAAAAATATTTTTAAAGATTTTTAACATTGGAGAGGGTTCAAAGTTATAATGGGTTTCTTTTGTGAACAATGTGTGATAGGCCGACTAAAAATACTGTGCTTATGAAACCTAATATCTGAATAACCAATGCTGGGTTGTAGCTAATTTTTCTATGCAGCGGGCAAAAATCATTAATTTATATTGAAAAAAAATATTGTATTGAGGGCAGCTCCTTTTCTAGCTTATAAACTAGCAATGTCTGTGCATTGTTGAGGGTTGTCATTAAACACTAATTTCTAACAAACCTGCCTTTAATGCAAAACGTAGGATAACGTTATTACAATTTCTTCTTCTATTTTTGTGTTTCTACGCTTCTAATAATAATAATAATAGTAGTAGTAGTAGTTTTTAAGGGCGACAGTGTTTTCGATGAAACTTCAAAGGTATGTTCTTTGAAACTAATAGGCTTAAGGATCGATGTGGGGTTTTTTTAATTTATAATTTTAGAACAGATACAAGTAATTGAAAACAAACAAATTATGGCTCTCTTCAAGATATTTAATTGTGTAAGCCCTCCAATTTCAAGAGCTACACAATGATGAGATTAACTTCAGTATAAAAACAGAAATTAATCTCTTCATTTTATCATACTCTTAAGCTGAAAACGAAATAGAATATTTAACATCAAGGGGAATAACTCCAAACAGTGGCGCCCCAACTATCCCATGTGCAGTCATGTATGTTGGAAAGTATACAAAGAATCTTTGCTGCTAATTGGAAAAGATTAGCCTACCAGCTGGAAGGTTATTAAACAACCATTCCCTTCTTTTGTTTCAGCAGACTAGATATTATCTTTCCTTGCATTTGGCGTACCAATATTGTAATTTCCTACGCTCTGTGCACGTTACGCTACGTTACAAGCATGACGCCAAGTTAAAGCATGACAATTGAAACAATAGCAATGCATCACCGGAATGCTTTATGGCATACCCATGCAAATGGTGCGTGTAATACGCCACAGAACAAACTAGTATGCTAGTGCACCTGACAAAGTGTAGGCTACAGAGTGAAATTTCAATGGACGTTCAAATGCATGCATCAATTTATTCACGCATGTAACAGATGTCTTGCTGTTGTATTGGAGCAATACAGTTCACCATACAAATATGTCGGCAATTACCATTACTAATTACTAATGTTCATTCGTTTACGAACCACAAGGATTTGGTATCCGGAAACCAAATCGATACAGCTTCCTGATTAACTGGCAACCAAAGCCAAGACATTGGAATACACAAGAGAAAATGATTATAGTCATGCAATCAAAACTATACATTTTTATAATGTTCAGAATTGTATTGGTATATGTGTACAAAACATATTCCAATCAACTGTTTGACGAGAGAGAGACAGATAGACATAAAGGGAGGGATAGGGTGGATGGATGGATGGATGGATGGCGCCAAAGTCACCAAAAGCTCTGTGAACACCGAGGCTTTAGCGTAGCCAGCATAAGTTAGACCAGGCAAGCCCCTCGTCTGGAATTTCCGCAATTCCCTCCCCCCCCCCCCCCATGATACCGATGTTTTATTCATATGGTTCGAGCTCCCTGGGTTTTCCCTAGCATATTTTCCTCTGGCTGCGTCCTAGAGAGGTGTATACCAATTGCACCGACCTGTGATCTACAGCCCTACGTTCTAGCAAGTGGCTTAAAACAGGATTTCGTTCTACTCGAAAAGGTGATTTCCATGCTAATTCTATGTAGAATTGTTTACTGAATCAGATTCCGATGGAAGTAGACTATTAAATTTAAATGACAGTTTTCTATGGTAGATATAATCTTTCTGGTTCATAGTTCTAAAACTGTTAATGCTAGAAGTTTAAGACACGATTAATACATTATATTGACCTTGGTGAAGGTCAAACTAAACTTCCTATCCATTTGATATATATATATATATACTTTCGACGTAAAATAACTGACTCCACCCCTACCCACAAACATAGTTTATAAAAACTGACTTCGACTGCAATCAGTCATATATGGCATTAACGTAGGGGACACTGCCTCTCTCGGGTATGACGAAATATTCTTGATTTTGCTTCCTAACAAAAGACTTCGCGGACGATAAGCTGAGATTTGATTGGTTACAAACGTTCTTACTGGATTTACTTCGCTGAGTGGGGGGTCCATATAAAAGATCCCTCACTTCTTATCGAAAATCAGTATTCACTATCAATATGTTGTAGCGGGAAACTTTTCTCAAATATTAACCTACATACCAGGGGTGTTGGAACGAAATTCATATTGGGTGGCTGCTGCCGTTTCTGAACATCAGAAATTGCAGGTGAATACTTCAACGATGAATAAGGAACATAATGAGAATTAACGGAGATGGGAGGAGATAGCTTTAGCCCCCAGTCCCTGCATACATTACGGACTACTGAACTTCATACCCAGGACAGTCTGCTTGAACCTAAACTGGATATACTAATGATACAAAATACATTATAAATAAAACTAATATAATTGTACTGGTTAGGGTTAGAGTGATAAGTATATTAGGGGTGGGGGTGGCTGCATTCGGATTTTTTTCCGGCAAAACACCTACAATGATATAAATAACAAACAATAAAAAGGTAAGCTAATTCAATTAAATTGTACTCACCAATGTAACAAGTATTCAGTGTTAAATTTCCACTATTACTACCTGTACAATGAGTAAACAACTGCGTTGTTGACACATCAGCTGATTGTGTGATTGACAGGTCACCATCACGTTGCACGTGCAATGCATGAACGCAAACGACATTTCCTTCATAATAATGACTATAGCAGCTAAAAGGCCCCATATCATATATTATCCATGCATGTACAGGGGTGTAGGAGCCGGCGGGGGGGGGGGGCGCAGCCGAGAGGGCATTTAGCAATATCACTATAATACTAAAACATTTGGATTTTAGAACTTGATGATTTTACCATTTTCTTATCGTCCAAATATAAATGCTAATAATTAAAAGTGTAGAATGGATTTTAGTTGATTTTTAAGTATGTTTTTGGTCATCCTGATATTTGAAATATCTCAAAAAGCATTTTATACGAAACAGAGGCAGTACGTAGTGTATTCCATTTTGTCTGTTGGAAAAAACATTTGAAAGACCCTTAGCGGCTAATCTGAAGTTGTGGGGAAAAGCATTTGAAAGACCCTTAGCTGCTAATCTGAAGGTGTAGAGGGTTTCGTCTGTGAACCATGTGTCAGATATGAGCGTTTGATAACTAATAACCCATTTCTTTAAACAATCATATCCAAGGCTGGCCTTACGAACTGCGGGGCCCAATAGGGACTATTTTTAGCGGGGCCCCAAGGTTCACAGTCAAGGTCTATTTTAGTGAAATGACAAAAACATTAGCTTGTAAGTTTGTTTGTAACAAGAATTAACGAGTTTGGCTCTGTTAGAAGTCAGTTTTACTTGACAAGACTATAGTAGATTACCCTGGGGCGAGGTTCAATTGGAAGCAATTGGTCCAATTGGCTTAAGGCCGCCCCTGCCTATCCTATACGGACTTAAACAATGATACATACTTATTTATAAATATACTGAATAACTTTCAAATTACAACTTTACTTCACATCAAATTGGGTGTTGCTTTTTAATGTTCCTTTATACAATATATTGTGTACATTGTACCTGCTGTACGTAAAACACTTTGAAAACAAAACATTATAAATTTGATTTTTATCTGTAAATCATGTTATAATTAAACCGTTTTGTTGAAAATGTGTTTGTCAGGGGCGTTGGAACAAAATTCATATGGGGGTGATCTCGTTTCAGAACATCAGAATTTGTCGGTGAATATTCAGCAATAAATAAAAAAAACATATTTATGAGAATTATTGGGTGGTTGTAGACCCGCCCCAGTCCCCCCCCCACCCCCCCGGTTCCAACGCCCTTGTTTGTAGTGTAATTTTAGTCTTTAATCAGGCGCGGAATCCAGATTTCTGAAAGGGGGATCCAAATGTGGATTTCTGAAAAGGGGGGTCCATGAGTGAATAGAAATGGGGAAAACATTGTTAATTCTCAATCCTGCCACTCGAAAAAGGGTTTTAAAAATGGAGATAATGATACACCCTGGATCCGCTACTGTTAAATATACCGCTACTGTTAAATATATTATATGGCAGTAAGTTATTTTTTTTGGAAATATCGAAAGAATGTTATCAAAATATGATATCCCTGTTAGAGATATCACTGGAATGTGACCCTAGGGTACCGTGTCTGAATTATGAATATTAAGTTTACATAGGATGGTGATCTAAATTTCCGATAACCCATACAATGTTTAATTCATTGATTTGCTAATTGAAGAAACAGGTTTACATACCTTTATACTTGTTATGCAGTGACGTAGGACGGATTTTCAAAGTGGAGGGGCTCATTTTAATTTTTGTATAAAATGAGTTGTACGAATCCGCGAGAGTGGCAGACGTGATGCCTCACAAGGAGAATTTTAAAATATTAACTACCTTTATAGTTATTCTGACGTGTTTGCAGTTTATTACCCGAGACATTTTCAACCAAATTAAAAACTGAAAAAAATAGGGGGGATGAGCCTACACATGCAATAAATAACACACACTATAGAAGTTCAATATTAGTAACTATTTTAAAGGTACACCATCTTAGTTATTATCAGAAATATATAGTAGTGATTCACAATTCGATTCCGACCAACATTATGACCTTATTAATTACACAGTATTATAATACTGCGCACTCGGGTCATAATGATTTACTATGAAGGTCATTTCCTAGGATAAATACAATAACAAGGTCATATGATGTCATTTTAATTATAATAGTAGATTGTTTTAAATGATAGTAATTTGTAGTTTGAATTTAATTACTGGTACACTGTATTTCAACATAAATATTATTAGGAGGACATCCACCAATTTCTGCCAGATGCACTTTTAATTTTTCTTTTTATAAAATTATATTTTTTGATGGTTGTAAATTGTTTTAATTGGTAGTAATTGGTTCTATACTTGTAGCTGTTGATATCTTCTTTTAAATTTAATACATTTCATCCAATTGATTTTTTTTTTTTTTTTTTGAGGACTGCCACCTTATACAAATATGATATTGGCCCTTTAAGACAGGTGGCTCTTCAATAACGTGTTCTCTTTGAAACATAGTTACCTAATAACATAATTCTACAAAGAATAAATCAAAGGTTTTTTTTATGGGTTTTTTTAATTTATAAATAAATAATATAATGAACAAAAAATAACAAACAAAACAACTATCTAAGCCACTGCTCCATCCGTATAAAACAATATATCAATTTAATACGTGTATTTAAATATATTGCAATTACATGTATTTCAAATAGTGACAGTCCCAATACGTATATTGCTAGGTAGATATATATTATGCATATTCTATATCAGTTTATGTACCAAGTGACTTGTAAGTATATAATCGATTTTTGTTTGGGTACGAGAGAAAAAAATTTGTTTTGTTATTAATAATATATCATTTATTTTGTATGTAGCATATTGACAATAAAACAAATCAATGCAGATATATTAAAGAGTTTGATTTCTTTGAAATACCTGGGAAAACCTACATAATCGTGTAGGTGAAAATAATGATTTGTTAATCAATTTTCTTTAACAATGTATAATTCAATTTATACATTATACCCCTTGGGGCGCGTATACAATTGATGATAAAATGAACAACATGCAGGGACCGCAGAATGCATCTGGAAGTGACGGGTGGGGGTGGGGCACTGTAAATTAGGTGGCGGAAGGGAAGCAAGAAACCCCTCATACTTTGAAAAATCTCCGAATTTCGGCCAATTTATTTATATATTCTGAAAATAATTTTATTCAGCAAAAAATGTTTTAGACATTTTTTTATTAGTTGTTCTCTAAAAAGTGTGAGTGGGGACGGGAAAGCATAGCTCCCCCGGCACACCCTGCTCTGCGGCGCCTGATATGGAAGAAAATGTAAATGATTTACATGCATCTATATGTGTAGATATAATATATCATATCATATATTAAATGGATCATATTTGTATTTCAATATAATAGTCAAACCTTTCTTCTTCTTCTTTTAATGCTACCTCATTATACAGTTTGTATTTAAGGCGTCAAAATAGTCGATATGCAAGCAGGTACATAACTTGAACACGAAGACGAGTATTGTCATAATTAAAGGTGAAAGATTCTATAAGATGTTCGCGCGCTACATCACCAATTTTAATTTTATGTTTTATTTTTAATTTTTTTAAATTTATAACCCCAGAAAGATGATTGTGGCAGGGTTTATAATAGTCATGCTGATAATTGAAAGAAATTACAATATCAGGAACTCTTCCACTATTAAAATGTCATAGTCACACCCATACATGTTTAATTAACTAATAATAGACGCCGTAATACTAGAATTTATAATAGGGTTTATAATAGTCATGCTGATAATTCAAAGAAATCACAATATCAGAAACTCCCCCACTATTAAAGTGTCATAGTCACACCCAAACAGGCTTAATTAACTAATGACAGACGCCGCAATACTAGAAAACGTTCCCGATATTAAAGGGTCAGATATGTTAAATAATTCGAATTATAAATTGATCAAAGAAAACGGAATGTCAGAAACGCTTCCACTATTAAAGTGTAATAGCCACATCCCAGACAGGCTTAATTATTCATGAAAGACACCGCATACTAGAAAACGTTCCTGATGTTAAAGGGCCAAATATATTAAATTATTCTAATTAATCAAAGAAACCGCAAGATCAGATGATTTTTATCAATATTAAAGTGTCATACTCGCAAGTTGTATAAATGTAATCAATATTTTTTTTTTAAATCTAATTTGCAATATTAGAATATTTTAATAGGCTTATATCAAAATTCCATACTCACATTCCAAATAGTCGAAATTAACCATTCAAAGAAACTTCAATATCAGAAGTGTAGTCAATAATCCAATGTTACTAAAAACGGAGCAACTAAATAACGTGTCTACTACCAATCTATCGCGGTGTTGTGTTTACTATCTTAGTTGCCCAATGTAGACACATATTTCACGAGTTAAAGGTCGCCCATCGAGTTACTATTTTAGAAACGTATGTCATAGGAAGCCTCTACTCCGTACTTTCTCACGGCGTTCGTGCTTGTTCGTTCAGACAGACAACAGCCACGGTGACGTTTGGGTCGGGTGGTCCTCTAAATACTGTGCGTGCATGGTTGATTATTCTATGCTATTTATTGTGTGAGACAAAAATACAATACTTCTACCTACAGTCACGATTAAATACAGATTAAACAATTATAACACATTCGTTCTTGTATGTATATCCGTTACAGTAGATTTTTCAACGGGGTAAGAAGTCAAATAAAGATCAGTTGGGTAAAATTGATAAATAAAGAACTTATTTTGTTCTTTATCAAAATGGTAGAGCGAAGTATACTTTTTTTAAAGCTTTTGTGGTGGAGATTGGAGGTGCGTGTGAAAACACCACAAATGGCTTCACACAGGCCAGTAAGAACCGGGAGGGGCGTTCAGTCCCGCCAGTTTTTATTTCAGTTAATGATTCGCGTTGGTTGGTTGTATTTATTTTCGTGCTTACATCCAATTAAGGTTCAAGCACGCTATCCTGGGCACATAACTCATGTTCCTGTGCTGTCTGTCCAGGACAGAGGTTAGTGTTAGTAGGAGACACGAAACCCGC
>JAULBS010098544.1:0-16425 GCA_032355785.1 Symmetromphalus regularis | reverse complement strand
TAATTACATGCATGTCGTGTCTGTTGTTTGTTATGATTGAGCTAAAAAAAAGTTAAAACATGAAAACAAAATTCACAAATATTGATAATGAAGTGAGTCCAATAATTTAACATATTTTTTTATATATATATATAATTTTTATATAGTTTATATTTTTCATTTCTCTAAATTATATATTTACATTTTTGTGCTTAGACAAATAACCAATACAGACTGAGTCACTGAATCCATGAATTAATTTTTTTTTCTTCTTACTATCGCTGTTGTTTTTTTTAACTTAAAAGCATACTCCCACGGACCCTTGACCTAATTAATGTCCAAACAAAGAATTAATTTTAAATATAAATATTTGATTTATCCATAGAAATACTTCATTCAACTACTTTCATAACTCCGCATCTCGCTTATTATCAATATTTTAAAAGTAATAATGTATTATGCTCACGGACAAATAAATGGAAAAAAAAATTACTATTTATATATTTCGAGTCACGTGACGGGTATTTTAAAGCTTCTGAATATTTTTGTAGCAGTAAAAACATTTTGTACCAATTTATTTCGCCCCATAAGGAGTTCCGTTAAAATGTCTTGCGCGATATGAAAACGAGATATTATATAACAAATGCATATAAGTTTCATTCGTAATCAATATTTAGAGCTCAAAGTCCCTTAAATTCTGTGGGACTATGCCTTTAATATGAATTGTAGATTAATTTTAATCTTCTTCTGCCATTAGTCCACGCTCATGTTATATCAAAGGCTGTAGCATGTTTCGTCCTCGGGTGTTGCGGTGTGGGCAAAACGGCCCGAATATATTTGGAAACCACTCTTCAAGATAAATCGTCTCCAGCTATAACTCTTGTAATCTCAGTATCAGCCTGTTACAGTTGGTCGATTATAGTCTGTATTAATCACTCATACCGATGCAGGATTTCAGAAGGTGGGGAGTCCAAATGTGATGGGTGAATAGGACTGGGGGAAAATTGTTAATTTTCACATCCTTCAACTCGCAATATAAATAGGGGGCCAGGACACCCGAGACCCTCCCCTGGATCAGCTAATGATACTGGAATGAGGGTGGTGTTGCGGTATAGGCAGGGCGGTTGATCATGGGCATAAATCGAGGAGGGGGGACAAGACCCCACACTTTTTGGACTTAGCAGACGCCTGTATAATTATCCCCCCACTTTTTGCAACGAAAAATTGAAATGAGAATGCCTAAATAATAATTTTTACAGTATTTCTCTTTATTGTATCAATGTTACATTATCCATGTCGTCCTAGCGTCAGTATACCGAAGTACACAGGGGGTCTATAATGGCGTCAATATGGAGGGGGGAGGCATGGCGGACACATCCTCCCAACTTTTTGGACAGGGGGATGGCCCGTCCTCCCCTTTTTTAGATAGGGAGGATATTCCGTCCTCCTCCCCTACTTCCAGGAAGCGATTTTATCCATTGCGATTGATGGTACGTCCATATCGCCCAAAGGAAAACAAGGGGCCGTTCACAATTATCAACATTTTCACAAGTATACAAAGAATACTCTTTTTCTACTACCCCCCACACCCCATCCCTCTCTAAAAAAATTGTTCAGGCCTTGACAGCCCTTGGAAGTGAGGCGATATTTGTGTAAAATGCACTGAAATGGGTGTGTTTTGGCTTTTTACACCAGGTGTGTTTGTTTACATCAAGATTGTAAACAAACGAGCTGGACAAAAGATGTTGTCCTTTTGAGAGTTCATTCCCGACTGGCAAAAAAAATTTCTTGTGTAATGTCAGTTGCCTTATGGGTTTAATGTAGGTACCGTGGTCATTGGATCCATACAAGAGAACATAGCAAAATTAATTGTAGTCTAAGGCCAAATGACACTACAATGCATATTGACAGATGAAAGAACTAACAAGTTCAATAAAAACTGGATGGGCTATTTGGATTGACATTTTCTTCCAATTTTAGAAGCATATGCTGGCATTTAACACCCTCCCCCCGCACCTCCATCGTACGGTTTGTATACGTGAAAATGTTGATAATTGTAAACGGCCCCTAATAAAAGGCATAATAATAATAATCAATGGTTGATATAGAAAATACATTTAGGGGGACCCCAATAAAATGATGCCGGATTCTTTAACATTAAATAATAATAAAATTAATAAATAAATAATAACAAAATTTAAATGTTATAACTGCAAAATTTAGGGGTGTCCGGGCCCCGGGGTCCATCCCAGATCCGCCATTGATGATAATAATAATAATTAATTAAAAAATGTTTTAATAATAATAAAGAAAATTAAATAAAACAAAGCATACTAGCATACAATAAAAACATTAAACAAAATTTCCACAAACCGCACCACTAGGCCTAAAATGTTTGCGTACGTGAATGCTATTTTGTAGTTCTTGTGGCGCCTTGTTGTGTTTATTGTCTGTGATCTTCATCACAATATCGAATTTTGATGGTCTCTAATAATTACCTCTAAATATCCTATTTAATGTGGCAGACAGTATCAGACATGATTATGTTCATATAGCAATCTATCTGTATAATTTCTCTTAAAAATCATCATTAAATCTAGATTACTGTTAAAGGGGCGAAGTTACCGACTGATTTTGTTATTTTTACATTTGTGTTAACAGTGTGCTTTGTAACATAAGAGGTCTTTGTAATTAATCAGGTTTAGATGATGGTGATAAAACAAGTTTATTTTACTAGCCTATCACCTAATTTGACTGTAAATATGATTTAATTGGACTAACTGGATATGTTTTACATTTAAATTATTAAAAAAAGAAGGCACAATGGATCTATATGGCATTACTGGTAATTTCAGTTTTTACATGTATTACCATAAGTTTTAGACTTAGAACAACATCCTCGAAGAAAAAAAAAAACGATAAAATAATAATGTGAAAAACGTATCTTTTACTATCGGCAGTTTGATTTTCGAATAATGTTTGCATGAGTGAGTGAGTGAGTGAGTGAGCGAGTGAGTGCGTGCGTGCGTGCGTGCGTGCGTGCGTGCGTGCATGCATAAATGCGGGTGTGTGAAGAAAATAAAAATTTGTTTTCAAATGGAAAACAAAATACTTCAGTCAGAGAACTAGGCGAGTTGCTCTTAAAGGTATATTCCCACGAAATTTAAATTGTTTTGTGCTCTAAATATTGATTACGAATGACACTTACATGTATTTGTGATACTAGATCTCGTTTTTATGTCACGCACAACGTTTTACCTGAACCATGGTATAGGGCATTCTATGTCGAGTTTATGGTTTATGATTTATGGTTTGTTACCATAATTCAATTATTATTATTTTTAAATATTGATAATAAGCTGTGGTTATATAAGTAGTTGAATGAAGTATTTCTATGGACAAATCAAATGTTTATATTTAAAATTAATTCTTTGTTTGGAAATTAATTAGGTCAAGGGTTATTGGGAGTATGCATTTAATAGAATAACTTTTGTTAATATAAATTTTGTAGGTAACTCGCAGAACATTTGAGTACATAGATGAAGGTCACCAGTATGAAGTACTGCGTTCTACACGGCACTTTGGACCAATGGCTTTCTACTATGCCTGGAACCAGAAAATAGACTATCTTTTGATTGATATGATTCAGCGTTTATTGTAAGTAGCTTATTTTGGGATCATTTAAGAGTTCTCTCTGTTACAGGACTGACTGCTAACACTCGCCTCAAAATGTAAAGTGGCAGATGTATCTGAGTTAATATTACAAAATGTGAAAATCGTAACTGCTATCCTCATTTGAAATTTTTCTTGCAATGATCATCAGGTCAGCAATATAGGGCTCTCCTGGGCCCATTTGTTCAAAGCATTGTTAAGCTAACCATGGGGTAGATGAATATTTCATGAAATTTGACCCATGAATTCAAATTACTACAAAAATGACAAAATTACACACTGAATTATAGCTAGCTGAGCGGGCAAGAGGACAATATCTATTCAGACATTTAACCAAACATTTTTTTTTTAGTGTGAAATAATTTTTAACTAATAATTTTTATTCCTACTGCTCCCCCACCTCTTAGGAAATGTTTTGGTTGTACCGTCTCAGTAAGCTGTGGCCATAAGTAACATATCTTACACCATTAAATGTTTATAGGATATTAAACGAGTTTCCATTTAGTATCATGTTTATATCCCGAGTGAAATAATTTTCAGTTGTCATGAGCTTTAGCGAGCGACAATGAAAATTATTTCATGAGGGACAGGAACATGATGCAAAATGGAAGCGATTTAAATATCCTATTTATTACCCATTATCAATTTTAAGTAAAATTTGAGGAGAAAAAAACCTGTACAACAACAAAAATTAAACCAATCATTTTCCTTTTTTGGAAACAAACTATGCGAAATAAAGTGACATCATATAACGTCAAAAGTGTTACGTACCACAGTAGGACGTAATACTTTGATATGTACCAAGATATGTTGAGCCATATGGGTAATAATTAAAATTCTGTAGAGGAAACTTAAAATGTAATTTCACTTAGCTTGTTTTACAGTTACAAACTGCATTTTACTGCAATTGAAAAAATATAAATATATTATGCAGTTTAATAATTTTCTTGAAATTGCCATCACAGAGCCTTAGTAAAAGGATTTATTGTTGGTAGTTAATTGCAGTCATAATATTTTTTTAATTTTAAGGGCTTATGATGGGGTGTCTTTTGTAAAGGTTTACTCTTTTTGTCAGCTGACAAAATGAATCTTGCTTTGTTCAACCAGTTTTCTTATCTTTTAACAGAATAAGTGATGGATCTTCTCTCATAAAGCTTTACCATATTATCAATCCTGATTGTCTGTCAGCTCACGAGATTGGCAAAGAGATGTCTGACCTCGATATAATCAAGGTACACATGCCTGTAACAGAGTTACCTCTCTTCAATGCAAGAGCACAATCTATTTAATTTACTTCACATTTAATGTGATTTTTATTTATATTATTGTTTAATTAAAAAGAAATACAAATGAGCCCAACAAGTATGAAAATTGTGAAGAAGTAATAAATAGAATATCAAACTCATTACCATTTATTATCAAATGTATGTTCCCCATAAAATAATTTTTGTTTGTCACTCAGTAAAGCTTGTGACAAAAAATGTATTTCATTTGTGACATAAACTCATTTAATACCCTCTATATATTTTGGAATCTTACTTCAAAAATCTCTAATCTAAACAATAAAAAAAGTAGGCCTGTGTCTTTAAATATGCATCTGCTGGTCTCACAACAAGACAGTAACTTCCCTTTAATTGGAATATTATATAGCTGAGCGTTAGAGAATAAAGTTTTGAAGATAACCTTAATTACTTTATTTCTGTGATTTCAGATTTACTGCCAAACAGATGCCAAGCACAAAGGACAGTTAGAATTGGCCATTCAGGGATTTGAAAACTTGGACAGAGCCAGAGTAGAACATGCTGGTTAGCTGGCTGAACATCACTGTAATAAGTGTTTTGGGGATGATTTTGACATAAGAGTATCACATGAACAATCACCACTGTCAGGATGTTAGAAAATATTGTAGCCAGGAAAGAGATTGATGGACGTTATTCAAATCTACTTGCTAAAATTTTGCTTTTAACATACACACCAATTAACCAGCAGCTGTTAGATATAAAAATCATGGTATTTGTAATTCACAAGCCATTCTTTCTGATCAAGAGATTGTTATATGTGCTTTCTCACAGACAGGACAGAACATACCACAACCTTTAACTTGTTGAGGGCCACTGGCTGGAACAAAAATTAGCCCTAGTGGGTCTGCTGAAGGTGATGTCATGATCTATTGTACCTCAGGTGGAAGTTAGATTAAGCTGAATATATGAGCTTAATAAAGTTAATACAAAAGCTTAGTAAAGTTAATACAAGAGCCGGCCTCTCATTTGTTGTTTTAAATGATTATTTATCCTGGTATTAAGCAAACTATTGGCAGTATGTAGCAGATTCAGAACAGTTTAGTGGTTTTTAAACTAAATTTGTACGTCTGTTGAATTGTGAACATTTAAAATAAAGATTTTTTACCCATACATAGGAAACACTCTCATTGAGGCAATTCTGGATCCATTTACTAAAAATATAATGACATTTACCAGTATGTAATTTTGGTATTTTTCAGTTTTTGGAGGATTTTATTTTACATAATTTTAAAAAACATTTATTATTGCTAAAATTATAAATAGTATTCTGTATTTCATTTGATACAAAGGCTTTAAAATTTGTAAATGTTTAGACATTCATGACTACATTCTGACCTAATGTTTTGCTGTCATTTTCTATTTCTGTTTGTTCACTTGACAGTTGGGTATGTGATGTTATTTCTGTACATATTTAACAAATTATACTACCATTTGTGTGAGAAATTCATAGATCTATGTACTATTTGTAATGAATTAAAAAACAATAAGAACACCCTGTTGTTGTGTTATAAATTACGCAGGGGCATGCACAAAGATGATACATTGTTTCCTCTTAACTGACAACCCTACCCCACTACACAAAATAATAAATATTTTTAAATGTGCCATCTGAAAACAAGGGGCCATTCAGTTTATTATTTGAAATGTGAGTGCTATGGAATTTTCTTACACTTCAATACACTTGCCAAAAATTTAATGTTTGACAGACATGTTTAAACTTCATTCTCGAGTTACGTACATCTGGACAATATCGTCCAGTGTCAGTTATGACCAAATTATAATGGCACAAAAATATACTTTGTTGGGGTGGGAGTTGATCCTATACCTACATTTTTGTTCATCAAACCAAACAATGTATCTTTACATTACATTTCATTATGATACCTTCATAACAGAAGTTATATAAAGTTCTTACGTAGTCAGGCAGGGACACGGGTTTTAAGAAAATGGGAGATGTGTGGTTCAAATTGTTTTGGTTTCCCATTTTTAAGGCATTAAATAATGTGGAGAATCATGATTACCCTAAATATGTATCTTTAGTAATAAAGACGTGTGTTATATCTGTTTCGGATCATAATTATTTTATATATATATATTTATATATATAATTATACACTATTATACTATACACGAAGGGAAAATTCTTTTCTTAGAAAAACAAAGGGTGGTTAACCCCTGCCCCCACCTCGCTACTGATAATTATTATATGTATAGACGAACAAGTAACTAATTTAATCCTACCCACCCCTCACATTTTAGTTGCTCACTTAAATTAATTTTCTAAATACATTCGTGTAATGTGTGTCCAAATCATATTTGTAAATACATGGTCGTGAACAATTTGCTTACCTTTATGCACTCTTTGGTAAAGATGTTTAAAAAAGATATTGATATCCGGTTTTATGGTTTCCACAAAGATGTTTATGTGTTTGTTTTTCTTTTGTGTTTTTAAAATTTAGAAAAGATGTCATCTGTTATGTTTAATTTAATTCTGAAGATAATCTTTTTGCATGCATAAGTTTGCTGTTCTTATTTTGTTTTTGTTATTTAAATTCGACTATGCAGATTACCAGTACACAACAATTCTTTGACCACGTTCAACGTTGATTGTTTGGCGCTGGGGCTAGTTATAATCGCTCCATGGGATGGTTATGAAATGCAATTGAAATTGATGTAATATGATGATGTATGGATCGAACTTGTGATACTAGTTCATTGAGACATTTATGCAAGCGGGAGCGATTATGGAATCTGTCCACCACTCTCCAAGTGTCTAAAAGAGGGATTGTTTTTGGTGGGGATTCTTAAAAAAAATTGGGCATGGTTTTTTGTGGGGGAAAGAAAGAAAAAATTATATATAAAAGAAAAATTATATTAAATGTTTATATATATAAATTTTTTTTAAACATAACTGACCCTAACCATATCTAATCCTAAAACTGACCCTAACCAAACCTAACACTAAAACTGACCCTAACCAAACCTAACCCTAAAACTGACACTAACCAAACCTAACCCTGACCCTAAAACTGACCCTAACCCTAAAACTGACCCTAACCCTAAAACTAACCCAAACCTAACCAAACCCTAAAACTGACCATAACTCTAAAACTGACCCTAACCAAACCTAACCATAAAACTAACCCTAACCTAACCATAAAACTGACCCTAACCCGAAACTTAAAATGTAACCAAACCCTAAAGCTAACCCTACCCTAAAACTGACCCTAGGCTATTGCTAACCTAACTCAAACCCTAAACCTGACCCCATTTTATCAATTATCATTTACTATGGAATGGGGAAAGATAATAAAGTTGCAAAATTTTGATTCTTTGAGGATTTCACTACTAACTTAGTGGCGGACAGATTCTATAAATGTACCATTTTTTATTTTTTTTTAGTTAAAACGGGGTTAACCCAACAATAAAATTGCTATAATATTATTGTCTACAAAACATTTAAAAAAAATATTCTTTACTAAAATAGTTATTATAAGACATTTAGGCAGACTAAAATAAAATTAGCAATTGTTTTTAAAATCCTCGGCAGGCAAATGGAAGAAATAGACATGTAAAAAGAAAAAGAAATATACATGTATTCATTAACTTCTAAAATAAAAAGCAGGTGGAGATAAGATAATTTGTTTTATCTACAATACATAAGGTAGTATAAATCACCTGTTTTTACATTGCTTAATTGTTGAATGACTCTAAAATAGATGGCTTTTAGGAAACAAATCAGTCAAATCGACTCATCAAAACAAGGGTCTGCAACCTAAATATATAATTAACAAAAAACTTCATTATAAACACTATGTACAATGTATATAAATATATATATAAATGTATTTCATTTTACAACCTTTCACATATATGATAATAAAAATGGCAAGTAAAAAGTGTGGAGTTGGGGGCAGTACGTAAGTTATGTTTAATGTCATTTAACTTGATTTTTTTTTCATACTTTCAGATTTTATTGATATGGTGAAGACTGGAATCTGATGCAGATATCAGAATTTTTGCTTTTTATTATACATAAAGTTTGGACTCCATTAAATATATCTTTCAAGAAGTGTCATCTCATCCAACTTGGATCATTTTCTTTAAACAAACAGACATCTGTGAACAACTATTTTCTTTACAGAACATTACATTCTTTATCACCAGTATTTAATTTCTATATTTGTAACAGCTATGGATCTTTAAAACCAAACTTGCCTGTTTTGTACAATTCATGTTGTTTATTTCATTCAAATTTATCTACCATGGCTGAAAATAGATACATCACCTGTTATGCAAAACTTGGAACATCAGGTTGTAAAAAATGCAAGCAGAAGATTGCAAAGGGTGCACTTCGTATTGGAAAGGTTGTACCGAATCCTTTCTCCGATGAAGGTGGTGATATGAAGCAGTGGTTTCACCCACAGTGCATCTTTGAAACACTTGTACGTGCTCGAGCAACCACAAAGAAGATTGAGGATACAGATGATCTTGAAGGTTTTGCTGACTTGGAGCAAGATGATAAAGATGCTATCAAGAAATTAATTTCAGGTAAACATTTCACTGCTTCAGAACTAAAAGGGTGTAAGTCTGGGTATCACTCAATGCTCCTAAATGCATCTGGTGCACAAATGGTGTATTTAGGTTTCTGAAGCTATCCCACATTTATCTTGAAATCAAAAGATATTCCACATAGAACTTGTGTCTAAGTGAGAAACAGTTTTTGGCCCTTATCTGCTACCCCAACTTACACCCTTTTGGTTCTGAAACTCCTATTAAAAAATGTCTACATATAAGTTAGACTTTCATATCAGGCCTGTGGGTGGGTGGGTGTACAAGGTATAATGGAAAGGGAAGAGTTTATATGCACAGTGCTCAGTATTTATGTCAGTTCAAGTGTCAGTTTATCACTACAAATAAATTACAATTAATCATTATATATATGCAGAACATTTGATAGAGAAGTGATATTGGTTTTTTAATATACATACATACATTCAGTTAAAATATAACAAATCTTTTCTATATTCATTTGTTACCACTTTCATTATAATATTAATTTACATTAATATATCAATCATATTTAAGCATTCATACTTTAAATGTTTTTTGTGTAAATAATGGTTAACTTTAGTATTTTAAATATAAAATTAATTATTATATTTATCTAATTTATTTATAATGGATGTTGCATGCATACATTTATAATGGTTGTGACATATAATATTATGTATCTTTTGCTCTGCACATGTGACATGATGTGCGGGTGTCATGCAAATAAATGTTCTTTCTCAAATCTGTTATGGTTTCAGCTAGACAGTATTTTGAGGGTATCAGAGGCATGTACAGAAGTGTTTGCAAAAGAGGGATGGGTGGAGACCAGATAAGTGAGAGTATATGAGAATTACAGACACAAAGCAAATACTGACCCTCTTTGAAGCAAGTTTTTTTTTAGTAATTATTTTTTTCTTTTAATTGAATCTTTTTATCATATATCAGATTTCATGGCCAAGTCAAATTCAAAATCTCCTGCCAAGAAAAAGACAGTGGTCCAACCAAAGCTGCCATTTGCACAAAGCCCAGTGAAAAAGAAATCACCAGAAAGTGAAGGTAAACTGTAGACTGAGTTACATTCTTGTTTTATTTCTAAAATGGGTGGGGGTGGGGGCATTCCTTTTCAAAATTATAAATATTTGGGGTCAAACTCACTTGATATTTGTGGTGCAAAGCATAGTTCAATAGGTAGAGCATCTATATGAAGAGCAGTGAGTCATTAAATCAATCCACTTCAGTGTACCCATTTGTTTTTTATTTTTTATTCTTGCCATTTGTCCACCACTGGTGTAATAAAGGCTGTGTTATGTGCCCTCCTTTTCATGGTATGGTGCATATGAAAGACCCCTTACTACCAACTGGAAAGAATAGCCTAAGTGGTGATAGCAGGATTTTTCTATGAACCATTTGTCACAAATATGAGTTTGACACCTAATTGTAATAGTTTTGTTTAATGACACCACTAGGGTATGTTGATTTATTGATCATTGGCTATTGGATGTCAGACATTTAATAATTTTGACACATAGTCAGTGTGAAACAGCTTGTGACAGATTTAGACATGTAGTCAGTGTGAACCAGCCTCTGGCAGATTTTGACACGTAGTCAGTGTGAAACAGCCTCTTGACAGATTTTGAACCTGACAGCTGGTAGTTGCCAATTAACTAATGTGCTGAGGTGTCATTAAAGAAATAATTGTTTCTTTGTTTGAGACTAAAGACATTGCACCCATTTAACATTTTTAGTTCATGATATTTAAATAAAGTCATTTTCCAGATGCTCCTGAAAAAAATGGTCACACCCCGAAAGTCGTTGATACTACAACAGAACGTGATAATTCATTCCGTCAGTTTCGCCGACTCTGTGCTAATATTGCTGAGGAAAGCAGTTATACAGAAAAGACAAAGATTGTCAGAGAATACATCAAGAATGGAAACGATGGAGGTATGTTTTGAAGAACTTCAGATGTGAAATAACAAAAGTGTGATTAGACTTGCTGTATTTTTCTAATATAAAATGAAGGTACAAAAATCACTAAATATATAAAGTTAGCAATTCTTTAATAAGGCTAAAAATAACATAATGCTAAGCTACATTTATGGTAATTTTGTGATTATTTAATAAAAAAACTTACAATGTTTTGAGGTTTTCAACATTTTCTTCTTTAATCAACCAGACATTTCAAGAAAAGCGTAAATGCAATTAAAAAGAAACTTTTGGATGCATTTTGATTTAAGTGTTTTTGTGCAGCAGAAGGTTATGCTAGTAACAGGAATATTCTGTTATCATGAATGCATTTTTGTAAACTTTACTTGGCATGATAAATCTGGTGGGATTCTTTCTTATGTTAAATTCATACCATGGCTTGACTCTCAAAATATTCTGTGGAAATTGGCAATACTATCATAAAACCTATCATAAAATTGGCTTTTGCTACAGGTATTATACAGTATGGTCATTTTTTAAAATTGCTATCACATTTCGACAATAAAAATATTTAGCAAACGCAATTAACTGCTGATGCATCATGTTCAGAATTACAAGGGCTGATGGACTGGCATCAGTGAAATGAACCTTTGCTGCTAATTGAAAAGAATATTTTTTGTGACAGATCTGTAGCAAGTTTCTTTGGCAAATGATTGAAATCTAATAGCTGCTGGTTAAACTTTGTACTGGAGTGTCATTAAACAAATGTTTCTTTTATCATTTTATTTAGCTATAGCTTTTAGTAAATTTCTCTCTTTTTATATTTATTAGATGGTTTTAAAGGAGATTTGTATTTGGTGATCAAGTTTCTGTTGCCGGGTGTTATGAAAACAGTTTACAATCTGAACAACAAACAGTTAGTAAAGCTTTTTAGTCAGGTAAGTCAATTAAATTTGTAGAGTTGTTTCCCTTCATTATGTTTGTGGAAATTTTAAGTTTGCAGATAGATCAAACAGTGGAGTATAATGTGCAAAGATGTTTTAAAAAATATATATGTTGTGTCGTGATTATGGCAACACCTTTTTCAGTTTATAGATTTTTAAAAGCAGGATTGTCTGTGGATAAAATAAAAATACAATTTAATTTGACCTGGAGAAAATGATTTTTAAAAAAAGAAGGAAAAAAGATGTGACCTGAAGGCTGTATTTATTCCTATTTACACATAGATTTAACTTGGTTTGTGATCAGTTAACATTATTTGTTTTTTTAATTTTATTTTATTTTACCTGTTTGATTGTTTAGTTTCTACATCATTTTCAGATTTTTGGAGCAAATCTTCAAGAAATGATAGAAGATTTGGATCAGGTAATGCATGCTGTTCTGTTCACAATATGTTGATGAAAAATTAAAAGTTTCATAATGACTCACTGTTGGCATACAATCCACTAAGATCTACTGTATGTCATAGATAACAGATGAATTGTTGAGGAGACCAAGGGCGACAATCACTTCCCGGAAGTGGGTTGGGGTGGAGGCATGCCCCCTGCTTATTTATTTTTTGATAATCCAATGTTTTTGAAAAATATTGGAAAGATTATTATATAGGCATTTTATTTTCCATTTTTTGAAGCAAAACGTGAGGTGAGTTATTATTATATATAGGCATCACTCCGGCCCAAAAAGTAGGGGGGATGTACCCCCCATACCTCGCAAGATTGACACCCCTGGAGGAGACTTATATGTCATAAATTTAGGGGACTTAAGTACATTTACAGAGCACCAGAGAACACATTAGTTGACTGCTTTTAAAGAATGTAATGCTTAACAGTATCCCAGTACATTGTTATTGATCAATTATTAGGTGTCAAGCTTATGGTGTTTACAACTCATGGTCTTCAGATATTATAAAATCTTAAAACAGGCTTTCTGTTGTTCAAAGATCACAGCTCATTTAATTTTAACTTTAACAATAATCAAATATGTAGCAAATCATGATAAATTTTCAAGGTAACCTACTGATCACATGTTATCTCCCTCTTTCCTGATAATAGAACTGACACCTCTCTGATTAGACTGTTTGCTCTTTATAAATAAAGGAATCTCATTTCTTACCAACTAGTGGTTCATAGTTCGAACATCAAAACTCTCTGTGGGAAAGTACATAGTAAAATTGCCATGTTTATTGATAAAGTGTAGCTATGTTGTTTGATAGCAGTAGGTTTCTTTCTAATATTCCTGGACAGACAGCACAGAGAGTTGAACTGTGTGCCAGTAACAATATGTGACACTCCACTAGAAAAGCCTGACAAAGTCACTGAATGCCTTTCTGTACAATGTTGAAATTACGCCATTTTAATCAAAATTGCCTATTTTTAGTTCTTCACATTTTCAAAGTAATTAGAACATAATGCACATCTAGCACTTTCTAGCACTTTCTCAAAACAGGAATTCCATCAGTAAATTGGTTAAAGATGCTACATTATGGAAAATGTTGTATCACAAATTGTAAAATGTCGTATTTCGTCAGGATTTTCTCATGCAGCATTACATGAGCTTAAACTGTAGCTGGATATAAGAATATTACTATGATTAATCTAGCATCGCTGATGTAGGTAAAATATTTCTTCATGTTGTTACAGGGAGATGTAGCTGAAACGGTGAAGATTTTCTTCGAACAAAGCAAACAGGTTGTTCCACAGAAGAAAAGCCTGATTAATGTACTTGAGGTTTGTATTGTTTTACACAGTTCATTTCAGATTTAATATTTAATTAAAAAAAAATCCTTACAGTTTCTAAAACTTATTATATGCAGTAGAAACAATTTTGTTTTAATGTTAAAAAAATAGTTTTATTTTCTAAATAATGATTGAAAGGAATCAAATATTGTGCTGGTATTTGTTTTGCTCTATAGGTTCTTTATATATATTTTTTCATTATAATATAGATTGGCTTTGGTATTGTTGTTTTTATACTTTGGTTATGCAGGGTTCAAAGAAACACCTCTAAAACCATAATTTTATTTCACTTTCATCATTTTAGTGTTTGCAGATCCATAAAATAAGAAATAAAAATAAGTTTTATCTTGGGTTGAGTCCTTATTTTAGGTGTTGAAATTGGCTGGAGCTCCAGTTATAAATATGTTAATGGATTATCTGAAAAATAATTGTACAATCCATAAAGGAGTTATGTAATTTTAATAATTCTCGGAGACCTGTGAATATTATTCTCGTGTTTTGTTTTGGTGCAGGTCGATGAACTTCTCACCGAACTGGCACAGGTTACGAAGGAAGATGACCAGCAAAGAATTCTTAAACGAATCTCAAAAAAGTAAAATAACCAGGTTTTTAAAGATGCAATGTCTGGATTATGTTTAATATTTAACCCTTTAGAATAAATCTTCAATGTTTTTTTCATATCTAGGCCACTTGCATATAATGTAGATCTTGAAATTAATGCGATAGTGATATTAATGCAAAAATGTGAGTCCATGTTATTCTCATTAATAATACAAGGCATTTATTTTTAACCATAGTGCATATATGATGGGTCAGCAGGGGTAGAAATCAAGAAATTATTTTCATTCTCCTTGGGGACTAGTAGCCTTAAAAGGTTATACTTGTCCCCATGAAAAATCACTAGTCCCCCATTTTAATTTTATGATTGGGTCGATCCCTAACGTGAATTACAGATGTAATGTCTAGTTCATGTTGCTTCACTTGTTTAAAAAGTTCCAAGTATAAAGTAGTTTTATAATGATGGTAGAATGGTGATAAATATACTCTTGTTTTCATTTTTGAGATATGTTATCATGGATTTCAATTCGCTACATTATATATTTAACAGATTTAAATCTACAATAATATAAGTCAAAAATTAAATCAGAGTATGTTTATCTCCTAAGTATTATCTTCATGGTTGTTTTAAATATTGTTTTGTAGGTGTACAAGTAATGATTTAAAAATGGTGGTTCGACTCATCAAACATGACTTGAGAATCAATGCAGGTGCCAAACACATGTGAGTATGTGGGATGGGTGGGGGGTGGTGTTAGCATGACTACCCACAAGCACCAACAAATCTCTAAATAAGCAGCTATTTATGGACACTTCAGTAAACATTTGTAAGTTTGGAAGATTTGACAATTAATTTTGTAATATGTTTAACATTTTGTAAAAATTAACATTTCAATGTAAAATTAACTCAGTGCATCCCAGATTTGAACAATATTCTCTGTCTGTTACAGTCGTTAGCAATACATTATTTGTCAATATGCCAGTTGTGTATAATGACATTACAGTGAGACCTCGTTTATCCAGACAGCATAGTTTTTTCGAAATGTGTCCATGTTAATGAATTTCCGTACTACTGAACATTGTAAGTAATCTCCCTTAAAAAATAAATGAAGAAAAACAAATGAACAGAAATATAAGCATTTCATTTAGTATTTGAACAAGTACAACGATTTAACAGTGCTTCACAAAATAGTCTGTGATGTTTGGTTGTCTGACCGAAGAGTTTGCTGCAAAAGAATTCTTAATCCAGACCGTAATTTCTTAGGTTGATTATCCATTGTGCTGACTAAAAGCAACTGGCATGAAAATAAATTATATTTAATTTGACAACAGTTGCTCAAATTGTATTAACTCACTTCATTGGTTTAAATGATATTTATTAACGTTTTAACTTTGGGATTGGCCAACAGACATGTCTCATTGTTGTGTTAACATAATATTCAATTCAATATGTTATTTACCTTTCATTTTTAAAAATATAATACACCAAACCGTAACTAACTGTTGTAAAGATAAAGAAAACAGTAAAACAACAGTTGTGCTAAATAGCACTCACACTATAAGCATTAAGAAAACTGGTGTTGGCTTGCATCGATTACACAACTGGCAGTGTTCGAGATTAGCAGTATCCCGATATCCCGGGGATACCAGATTTTAATTTGGGATACCATACTTCAAGAACCCAGTATCCCACTGGGATAC
>JAULBS010098543.1:0-31791 GCA_032355785.1 Symmetromphalus regularis | reverse complement strand
TAGGCTTTTTCCACAATCATGTCCAAATATAATAAAGCAAGTAATCTGACATATTCATTTTAATACACATGATTCATTCACCAATACAACAGTCTAAATAAGCACTGTGAAAAAGACAGTTATGACACCTTTTTTTCAGTTATTTTTACAAATTATACGAAAAACTTGTCTAGTCTATAGCTGTTAGGAACACCTCTTTTGTTATCTAAGTATTGAATTTGTCAATTTATTTAGGTAGTATTCTAATTAACAATTAACCATGAGTTGGCGGGAAACCACTAAGAATATACGAGTCTGTCAACCCAACTTCAGAGTAATTAAGTTATCAAGTCTCAGCATCGCCAACACTATTACAATGTGATTTGCTTAAAATGGATCTGTTACCGTTATACCAAAGTGTACCGGCTTACAAAAACTGAAAGTACCACATGTAATTTTTAATATCATTTCAAATGTGTACCTGAAATAAACTTATTTTAATTGATTTTACTGGTCGTAATGCGGAATAGCGGGGTGGTCTTAATTTTGGGGTAGTTTTACTATAGAAGTAATAAGAGAAATTCGGGTCTTTAAAATATCGGTCTTTATAGCTGGGTGGTCTTAGTACCGGGGTGGTCGTTGGATGGGGTTTCACTGTATACCCAGAAAATCTGATTAGTTTATATGAGGAACATACTAGTCTGAAAATATTAGTCTGTAAACATTAGTTGATAAGTAAAAATGTAAATGTGATATGTATTGTATCTTTTTATGGGCATTAATACACTCATGTTGTTACAGAGCTTCAATGCAAGAGAGACATGGGGAGGAAAGCAAAGGTGTACTTTACTGTCTTTTTATAGCATATTAAATCATTATTATTTCTTTTTCTTTTCTTTTTTGTTTAACAACACCACAAGAGCTTATTGATTTTATAAATAATGGCTATTGGATGTGAAACATTTGTTTCATTTTAATACATAGTCAGCATGAGCCAGCATCTGAAGGGTTTGAACCACTGTCTTCAGCTTCAAAGTCTGACATCCTACCACTGGACCACTGTGGCTCAGTATTAAATTATTTACGCAAAAACATGTATATTGAAAAATAACTAAATATCTGACTTCATTAATGTACTAACTTAGTTAGACTAGGTTTTTATAAGATACTATACCTACTAATAAACATTTAAAAATAATACATTATATAACTCTTTAAAAAATATTGTTTGAAGAACTGTACATACAAAGATAACAAAAAATTGTTTAACAAAAACATTGTGTATGAAAATTTAATTACCTCAAAGTGATGACCATTTTAAGAGAATTTTGAGAGTTTCTGGACACAGTTACCAAGAAACCATTCCGGCCTTTATTTGGGTTTTGTAGGTCCCTAAAAGCAGACCCAACCCAGTGTCCTAGAATCTGTAATAGTGATAATTTCAGTAAAAAAACAACAAGTATTATATCAACAAAAAGAATTCGCTGCCTCAGAACCAAAAGGATGTAAGTTGGGATAGCAGCAAATGGAGAAAAGGGCCAAAAACTATTTCTCAAGTTCAATGTGGAATATCTTTTGATTTCAAGATAAATGTGGGATAGCTTCAGAAACCTACATACACCCTTTGTGCACCACATGCAGCTCACTTTCGGTGATACCAGTAAGTGCCAAACACAGACTTACACCCTTTTTGTTCTGAAGCAGTGAATTTCATGTTCCCTGTTCCATGCAAGGTATAGATAAACATAATAAAAAGTAACAGGACAAAACAAAATTAATTTAATGAAGACTAATTTCATTTATGAAGAGACAAGAGTTTTTAATGCAGCATCATCATTAAAATGATAAACAACTAAACACTAAACACATCCTACCTTTTGTTTGCTGACAGATTTTAGCTATTTTACAGTGATACAGACAGATCAAAAATGACTGAATTCTGGTTTAGACTACTGTTATTAATTTTTATTGATCGACCCCAATGATTTCTTTCTTAATGCTTAATTTGTGAAGTTGTACAAACATTAAAAAAATCTATTTCAAGGTATTTCTTTCAAATTTGATTTTCCTAAATTCCTTCAATTTATTATTATTATTTATTACCCCAGTGGGAACTCATAACTGGGAATTATTTTTCATAATTTCTCAATGAGAATTATTATACATTGATTTAAAAAGGCATTTCATTGGATCGTTTTGACCATTATGACCAATGAGCTTGCCTGTACTAAATATGATATCAGTATAATTTTGTAAAAGTGCAACCAAAAAAAGTCCCTAAATCCAGAAAAAAGTACAACATTACATCATCCATAACATTACAGGATAGCATTTTTTCTAAACTGCTGCACAACTAGAAAGTTTAAAGAATAGAATGATTAAAATTGTCTGTGAGTAATAAACAGAATATCAAACTTGTTACCATTTATTATCAAATTTATGTCCCTCGTGAAATAATTTGATAATAAATGACAATTTGTTTAATATCCTTTATTAATTATCATGGTTGATAACTGGTTCACTGGTGATATATTTTGTTACATATTTTTACATGATAAGCAGCAAATTTAATTTGCTACATATTACAGCTGGTTGATTATTAGTAATCTTTATTTTTGGGTCAAATCATATAAATTAGGTTAGTTAAAAGAAACACAACAATGGAGGTTAGCAGTGCTAATATTTATGAAAGAAAACTATTACATTTCAGTGGCGGATCTAGATGGGGGCTCAGAGGCTCAGCACATATCACTATCCAAATTTTTCAATTTAAAATTTATTTAAAATGATTATTATTATTTTTATATTAAAGAATCCGAGGATTCTGAGGATTCTTTAGGGGTTCCCCTAAATGGATTTTCTGGATCCAAAACTGCATTCATTATTAATCAGTTTACAAGCTTACTTACATCACTTTCTCTGAAGTTTTCAGCAACAGGTATAACAGAGAGTGCTGAACACTTCTTCATTAAATCTTAAATGTAAACATACAATACAGTTAATATTAATTAGAAGAAGCATATTCAATTAATCCATTCCATATTCCTTAATTAAATTCTTCAGTAAATCTTAAATGTGAAAGTATGCTTGAATATAATTCCACAACTATATTAAATAGAAGCAAATTCAATTGATTTATTCCACATTAATTAATAAATTAAATCTTAAATGTGAAAGTTTTGCTTAAATATAATTCCACAATTAATATTAATTAGAAGCAAAATCGATTAATTTATTCCATATTCATTAATTATATTCTTTATTAAATCTTAAATGTAAAAGTACACTTAAATATAATACCACTGTAAATATCAATAACAAGCAGAAAATTAATTTAATTATGATAAAGCAGCCTATCGGGATGAATTAGTTAAATGGTGGTTCCTATAAACAGGTTTGTCAATACAGATTTTCTTTTAATTGCATATGCTTTCTTTGTAATGTCTCATTAATTGCATAAGAAAATGTAGAAAACTTTTTTTATCTTCCAAAGTACTAAAAACCATGGCAGATCTTAACATTTTATTCAAATAATCACAAAATGACCACAAACTGAACCTAACTTTAATACTGTTTAAACTATTTTAGCATCTATTACAGCATTCAGTTAACATGATAAACAAATTCCTTACTTTATTGTAGATTTCTGATTTTTATAATTACTTTATGATAAATATACTTTGTTTCTGTACCAGATAGTTAAGAACAGTAACATAATCAAGGGCAAAAATCCGTTCCTGAAAGTGGAGGGGACAGAACATACCCTTGTCCAAAATACCATCCTGCTTCCCCCCCATCCCCCAACATTATAGACCACTTGTGTACTTAGGTATATTTGCGCTAAGACAACATGGTTAAGTGTCACATTGATACAATAAAGAGAAGAATATTATTTAGACATTTTAATTTCAATGAAATTTTCAGTTTTTCTAAGCAAAAAGTGGGAGGGATAATTATATAGGTGCCTGACAGGTTCAGTTAGAGGAGTCTACTGTACTACAATCTTTAAACAATTTCATAGAACATTTGTATTTTTCTAAGATCTTTCATTCCAGACACCTTGGTACTCATTTGATTAGATCAGTACAATAAAAATATTAAGCATAAACTCACCTATTTTTAATGGTATACTTCCTGGGGTAACAGAATTAGGTACTGGCTCAGAAAATAGTGCTTTGATACAGTCAGCTGAAGTCATAGAAATTGAATAGCATTAGTTTGTTAATATACATTTGTATCCATTTTATTTGAAGCATCTTCAGTTAAAAACATTTTCTTTCATTTTTGTTTGGAACATCTTCAATAAAATACTTTTTCTTGAATTTATCAATTAGTCACTGGTGTACCAGAATGTGATCATATTTCATGAACACTATTCTCTAAAGAGCTTTTTCATAAAATAACACATTCAAAATATTTAATATTTACTGATACACTCTTTTTAATGATACACTTTTTTTTCTCTTTTTTTCACACATTTCTAAAACAAAAGGAAGAAGTAAAATTTTGAGAAGACCTACATGAATTTTACATGTACACTGGAATACACAGAAAAAAGTTAACATTCAGGCAACTGAAGTAATTTTATTAATGTCACTTTTAAATAAATAAGAAATGACAATTGAAAGGAATTGGATCAAGACAAGAATATTTTCCAACACAAGATTTGATAAAATGAAGATGTGATTAATCAAACTTGAGTGCAATGTTTGCTAAATAGACCTTTTATAAATTACAATGCACATATGAAAACCCGGTAACCCACATTTTTGACATTTTGACGTTTTTGATACAGTTATACCCAGTAAACCACACTGGATTTATTAAAACAAACACTATCTTCATTTATAATGACACTCATATTAAAGCAATACAAAAGTGCATACAAATTATTTTTTGATAACGTCAGTTTGGTTGAGAGCAATAACCCAATAACCCATATCATTACTACTATAAGATATCTATATCATTATATTTTCAATTTTTGTCATAACCCAGTAACCCATCATAAAATCCATATTTTCTCAAAATGGCCATAACATGAATTACCATTTCTTGCATGTAGGTCTTCGTATGTATTGTTAAGTTATGCAGTATCTCCATGCATGGTGACATAATTAAAATGTCAGAGACAGGAAAATATGGGTCCAGTGAACTAATAGTCATCATTTTGCAAACATATTTTGTAGGTATGGAATATAGTTGTAAGATGTAGCGTATCAGGTGTATTTATTAAATAATAGTTTATCAAATAATCGGTTATCAAATAATGGGTTATCAAATAATGAAATTAAATAATGGGTTATCAAATACTGAAATTAAATAATCGGTTATCAAATAATGACATTAAATAATGGGTTATCAAATAATGGTTTATCAAATAATTGATTGTCAAATAATGGGTTATTAAATGAGATATCAAATAATGTGTTATTAAATGAGATATCAAATAATGGGTTATCAAATAATGGGTCATCAAATAATGGGTTATCAAATAATGGGTCATCAAATAATGAATTATCAAATAATGAAATTAAGTAATGGGCTATCAAATAATGGGTTATCAAATAAAAGGGTTATCAAATGATGGATTACCAAATAACGGGTTATTAAATAATGAATTATCTAACAGATACATTAAGGGGGTGGGGGTGGGGGTGTTAACACATCAAGGCTCAAAGCGCCAAGTTTCAAGTGGATACGAGGTTATGCTTGATTCAGAAGTATTTTGGGGGCTGCAGCCCCCCCCTGGTGCCCCTATTCTGCCTTATCAAATAACAAGTTATCAAATAATTGGTTGTCAAATAATGGGTTATTAAATGGGATATCAAATAATGGGATATCAAATAATGGGATATCAAATAATGGGCCATCAAACAATGGGTTATTAAATAATGGGTTATCAAATAACAGGATATCAAATAACGGTACCTTCTATTTTTGTGTCAATCAGATCTGCACTTGAAAGGCAAACATCTGCCATCAACTTGGGGACAAGATTTTCTATCAGTTTACTCTTTGTAGTTGTACGTCCTAATAGATTCACTTCTGTCTGCTCTGGGTTGCATGTTCCATCTGACTGTTTCTCATAGCACACATAAACCATCAAAAACCGTCCATCAAAAAATAATATTTTAAATGAAACTGAAATAAATTATATTTATATCAATAACAGTATAATGATGAAATAAAGAAATATAGCATCAGTTAATCAGATTATCCACATAAATGGGTAACATCAGGGAATTAATATTATGCTTTATCTATAAATCCTTTTTAACAAAAATCTTCCATGTTTTGTTAGTTAACAATGCAATCTCCAAGGAAAAAAAGGAAAATAATTTCACTGGTATTAATGACAATAAAAAATCTTAGCTTAGTCACAGAAAAAATATTGATTATTTATGTACGTACATGTTTTTCTTCTAATGCCATAAAATGATGGCAACATAACAAAATGATGGGAATAAGAGTAATACAAAATAAATATTGGCTATAGGGGGTCATAAACCTCAGAAGCATGCAGTTAGAGATAATGAGGAAATTATCACACAGATATTATGAAACTTGTTTGAACAATGTGTTAGATGTATATCCCCAGCTTTAATGAGGGAATGACATGTTTCAAAAACATATTTTATAATTTCCTTATGAACCTAACACTCACATAATAAACTCTGTATATACTTAAAACAGGGAGCACTTAAGGTGTGTTTGCTGCAGCCTATCTGTATCCAAGCAGGATTGGATTTAGACCTTGTGGGGCCCACAGCACTTTAGGTTCGGGGTCCCCTCAACATAGAAATTAAATTACATGATAAATAAAAACATGAACAAAAATGAATGAATAGAAATAATTTTATAATTATTACATTTTTTATAAATGTAGTCCTTAGTCTGGGGGGCCATTCTGGCAGGTGTTCCTGGGACAATTGCCCCCTTTGCCCCTTATAAATCCAGCCCTATATCCAAGGCCAATCACATTTGAGATTATTTTTACTTACGCCATGGGAAGCTACTGTTCAGTCCACCAATACGACCTAGGACTGCAGATTGATTTTCTCTCGGATCCTCCTTAGTAAGACTGGTCAGGGGTGGCATTTGGCATTCACCATCCCTATATGTGAGAATATGATTAATGACAAATAGCACAGATATCAACAAAGGGAAATAATTTTACAGTACTGATATTATTCCATATTATAGTTTTACGACATTGATATTATATTATTTAAGGATTGTTTCTTATTTCTTTTAGATTCATTGGGATATGAACAAAAAACCCATCTGCAAACTGTGTGAATGGACAAAGCCATTCGCACAAAAGGTTGTTGACATTTTTTTTGTTCATACCGAGATGAATCCAAAAGAAATAAGAGACATTCCTTATAATTAAATTTGGGACATAAATTTTTAGTAATTACAAAACAGGTTCATATTTTATTTTCATTTATTTTGGGAAAGTATTGCAAAATGACGGTCAAGAATACTAAAGAACAAATATTTTTTAAATGACGTCATAGTTCTTCCTCGGTTAACTTCAAATATTTTAAAATGTATCATATTTTTAAATAATGTTGAAATTTGCCATTTCTATGTCCATCGCTAACGCTGGTGACGTATGATCGAAACCGCATGCAAGTTTTAGTTTTTGGTCTAATAACTAAATTTTATGGATTTGATATCCCAAAATATTATATGTATTATCTTTATTAAAACACTTAGTAGGCAATTTATTTATCTTAATTTAACAATGTTGATTTTTAAAGACGGGTTTACCTGGCATTCTACGCTTGTTATGGTAAAACAATGTCATCCTAAGATGATGTATATGTTACCATTAGACCAGTTTTAAATGTCCATGAAAATCAGTCAGAATAGAGAATTATATTAAAAAAAGGAAGAGCTTTAAAGATTCCCATTGAAATTCAATTTTGTATTGGCTTTCAATAGAGCAGAAGCAGATGTAAAATTTCTTCGTGTTTAGGTTGTATTTACATGGTTCCAGTGTAAACTGAATTCAGCATATGGGAGCTATAGTTGTAGTTGTAATGGATAACCACAGACTCCATTTTGTTGAAAGTAAATCTTGTCCTTGCTAGCTCATACCAGTGGCCAGACATCTAGATAATAAAAAAAGAAATTCATAAAAATACTGTGTATTAACTGAGATGGTCATAACCACTGTAAATTATACAAGGTAAAAAGCACAAATTATCAGAATAATATATCTACTAGAAACAGAACATTTAAACTTAAATAACAGTCAGTATTTATAATATGGGATCTGTGAGAGCTAAACTAATAGGAATTTGCACAATAGAATTGTTCACAATGATTTCTCAAACACAAACAAATTTGACAAAATACTATTTTTAATATCTGTCATAGTTTCAGTGATCCCCAATCCCTTCAACATCAACAAAAACTAAATCTAAAAACAATAATTATTTTATATGATTTTGATGAGATGAAATGTTTAAAATAATTTGATTGTATATTTAGGTAAGAATGTCAGGAATTTTATTTTATCTATATTTTTTTTAATGACACCACCTAGAGCACATTGATTTATTAATCATCGGCTATTGGATGTCAAACATTTCATTATTTTGACACCTTGTCAAGTGTGAGCCAGCCTTTAATTGGTTTTGATCCACTGTCATCAGCTTGAGAGTCTGACATTCTACCGCTGTACCACCGAGTCTCACTATGTCAGGAAAATGTTCAGTACTGTTTTAATACATATTAATGTTTCCTATTCAGATATTCTAAAATTATTAGTAAACATAAAGAAAACATTGTTTACCTGAATAAGATCAAATTTAGCACTAGTTTTAATTTCATCCACAATACATTGGGTGGACAGATGTGGTGGCGAAGTGGCTAAAAAAGTAAAACAAAACAATATTTATAATAAAGAAAAAAGTTCATTTTTAATATTAAATAGTTTTTAATAGTTTGTTAATTAATTAGTATTATGAAATGAGTGGAAGTAAAAATCTCCCCCAGAACACTCCAAAAACATTCCCCATCTTATAGTCGATGTCGCCTTATAGCCAAATAAATACGGTAACACTTTAGTTCAGGAACTTAATGCTTATTGATTATTGGTTATTGCATTAAGTTCAACTGGCGACCCATACAATGTAATGGTGCAATTTTCTGGCAACAAATGCTTCAGTTTCCGACCAAAATATATCTAGGTATACAATAAAATTGCCAACTTACGCACTTATTACATCACAGTAAATCCCACAGTATCCACTAATTTCGCCTTCAATCACTGACACATTAAAAACAACATGGCGGTCGAACAAATACAAAATTTTCTGTATTTCTGCTATCTCTTTGGAGTCATTACAAAATAAAATAAACCAGTCATAATGTAGTATATTACTATTTTTATTTACAACATGCACCACCACTCTTCCAACCTGCCAACAATCCCTCCCTTCATTTCCCATTCCTCCCCTTCCATCTCCTGAAAGTTTCATATCCGGATGTAATAAGCACATAAGTTGGCAATTTTATTGTATATCTTCATCTTTCTTGTAATGTTTTGGTCGGAAGCTGTAGCGTTTGTAGCCAGTAAATTGCGGGGCTTTGCTCTTTAGCGGCTATATGGTACATATTGGATGGGATGCCAACCAATAATCAATAAGCTGCCAGTCCATTTTGGACTATCATAGTATCTGTTCAAACCGGATAAATATTAAGTCCTAATGCAATCTGGTTCAGGCAGGTTCCACTGTGTACTGTTTAGGATATCAAGTTTATTTGTTATCGGTCACACACCTTTATTCTGTTGTGAATACACCTGGAGCTTTCTTTGTGTTTATATCTACCTATCACACTAATAATGATGTTGTATCATCTGTATAATGTAGATATATTACCTCATCCTTTCATACAATTTAATAGAAATGTCATGTGCTTTTACTAGTAGGTTTTGATAAACATGTAAGGTATTGACGATTCACTTAATTAATGTTTCATCTTATTTAATTTGTAGTTGCTGCATGGGTTACATATGTTTTGTGTTCCATAATGAGTTTAATTTGTGACATTTTGTTAAATGTGTGTATGTATGTTGTTGCACATTTGAAGTAACACAAATGACTGCTATGTCAGAAATAGACTGTCTTATCAGACTTCTTGTCTCTATCAGACTTGCGAACTATCATTTCAGACTTAGGAACTATCATTTCAGACTTAGGAACTATCATTTCTGACTTACAAATAATCATTTCAGACTTAAAGACTATCATTTCAGACTATGGACAATCATTTCAGACTTATGAACAATCATTTCAGACTATCATTTCAGACTTGTGGACTACAATTTCAGACTTATGGACTATCCTTTCAGACAAACATTTCTGAATCAGACTTTTTTTTGTATCCAGTTTGCAGACTATCATACATGTATTTCTTGTGTTCAGTCATATCAGACTTGAGTTTGGTCGTATCACACATTTTCTGTCACGTGGTATAGCTGGAGTTTATATCGGGGTTAATTGATTTGCAGGTGGAAGTAACGAAGCAGCACATTTATGAAGTCAGTGTGGACCAGGCATCCGTCACTCGCATCAACAATCTGCCTGGCGACCAGCGGTTAGTGTTTCATCTTATTTTTCTTGTTTACCGTATCTGTTCAACTATAAGGCGACATTGCGTATAATATGGGGCTTTTTCTTGGAGGAGATTTGTGCTTCCACTCATTTGTAAGACGGGATGAAATTTTTGAGAATTCCTGTGAGCATGTTGCTGCCAATGATCACTGAAATACCGCTAGAATTAAAGGAATAGTCCCACGGGATTTAATGGGTGTTGTGGTCTAAATATAGATTACGAATGAAACTTACATGCAGTTGTTACACTAGATCTCGTTTTCATATCACACAAGAAATTTTTACTGATCCATGATCTAGGGAATTCAGTGTTGAGCCGATCTATGTTTTTTTCCACATTTAACAATTTGAAATTTCAAGATCAGAACTCGTGGAGTGAAATGTTTTTGCAGCTACAAATATATTCAGAAGTTTTTTTAATATTGGCTAACTGGGGACTAAATAAATAAGTCACACCTTCAATAGAAAAAAGACACATTATTTTTTTTATCGATTTATTTGTCCGTGAACATAATTCATTATTATTTTTAAAATATTGATAGTAAGCGAGATGTGGTGGTTATGTAAGTAGTTGAATGAAGTATTTCTATGGACAAATCAAATGGTGATTAGAACCAACTGGATCAAGTCACATGTAACATGGTCTTCTTATTTATCTTTCAGCTGAAGCTTCACGATATCACCAAAATCAGGGACATTGACCTTTAGCCCAAGTGGCCTTGCCATCTCTTCACCATCGGAATTATGGGATTTGTTCACTTTTAGCTACAAGCTGGTTTTGTAACACTAGTTTTAACTGGTTATTTTAATGTCCGTTCATTTCTTTGCTGCTAATGCAGTGTAGATGCAAAGACGTTTTATTTGTTTTGCTTTTTTTAACATTTATTCAGCAATACACTTTCATAAATTAAAACATCGGCATCATTTGTCTGTGCCCATCTTCAGCTGATGAAATGGCTACCACATTTTTATGTCTGTCAAATGTTATGTTCATGGTTCACAGTATTTGTTTGGTCTTAGAAAATTTCTACTACGGTGGCAGATCTAGAGGGGGACCCCAATGGCCCACCCTCCCCCAAATTTTGCGATTTAAATTCTTTTTATTATAATATTTTATACATATATATATATATATTTTTTAATGTTAAATAATCCTCGGATTCTTTAGGGACACCCACTAAATGGAGTTTCTGTACTAATGTAAAATTAATTACAAAATATACATTATATGTTATATTACAGGAAACAAAACACACCAAAAAACCCAATTTTTATTACAGAAAGTTTTCATCAGGTGTTTATTATAAAATAAGATCAGGTGTAAATATATATATATATATCAGTTTTTTTATTACAAAATATACACTGGGTGTTTATTACAGAAAATGTACATCATTTGTTTATTACAGAAAATATTCATCGGGTGTTTATTACAGAAAATGTACATCATTTGTTTATTACAGAAAATATTCATCGGGTGTTTATTACGGAAAATGTACATCATTTGTTTATTACATAAAATATTCATCAGGGGTTTATTACAGAAAATGTGTATACATGTAGTTAATACAAAATGTAATGTCTGCGCTCATGATGTGTGTTTATTGACGATACACTGACGATGATGGAAGACGTTTAATGGTGCTCGTAGAACACAAACTTCAACTAGTGTATAATAATTATTGTAGTTTTAGTCCGACATTTCCATTTCGTGTAGTCACTTTATGCAATATGCAAATAAGGCCAAAACTAGGTTTATGTCATGTTTATGTTTAGCAATTACAATGTAGATAGTGTGTTGGTGAACAGGTCGCGTACGTAGTCGAGTCGTGTAACTGGTGATGGTCAAACGTCCACTAGAGAGCAAATCGTGGACGAGAAATAAATTAACGAAAAGTATTCTTACCACTTGGGTCTTAAGAAGATAGATTCCGTTACTTTAATGTTTTGTTAAACTTGGTCAGATTGTTTTGAAAAGTCATAAAATAATCTGTAATACGTGACAAGGCCCTTACTTCCACCAAGAGAGTAGAAAATATATCAGTTATTGTATCTTTTGTTCGTGTATATAGCCTGAAATATCTCCCTTACGAAATACTCCGTAGACAACCACTAACAGATGTTTATGAAGAACATTAAAAAAAAATATTCTTTATTATTTGGCATGTTCTGCATATAAACATTTCTTGACCAAATAGAGAGGAATTCGTACGGTCAGGGCGATGTTGAGGATACAGTTTTTGGAAAGAATTAATTATGAAAACGCGCTACTATAGTGGGGCGAGTATTCCATGTTTTTCCTTGTTTTGTCTTTAGACACTGGCTGCGTTGAAGATTGCAAGAAAACATGTTTTTATCATATTTTATTGTCATGTGAATTCAAGTGTAATTATTTGTCTTAATTTATGTGCTTTGTGTTTAGAGGTTTTAAAAACACTTTTTATACATTTCATTTTACATTATGTACGTTGTTCTGTCGGACAGCTTTTTAGTAGTTATTTTATTTACACCAATGCCTGTGTTCCTTCTGTCCATTTGATGATGTTTCTCCGTCTCCGTCAGCCACACCCAATCTTGTGGCCGTCAGGGGCATGTATTCTGCTGTCTCCCATGACACTGTCGCATGGAGACAACCCATTCGTTCTACCCCTGCAATTAAGAAAATGTCCACGGCAAAATAAATGCTGTGGAGAAATAGTGTCCATGGGAATTTTTGTCAACTACACTTTATTTTTAATAATAAGAAAAAAGTACATTTAAAAAAAAAAAACCACGCAGTTCGTAGCAAACAAAGTGGCGAGGAAAATGAAACACTCCGCCACAATCTCTGCGGCATTGCCATTTGCCGTGGCCAATTTCAGGAGTTGCTCATTGCGTACATTTTGGAGAACAGACATCCAAGTGTTTTAACTTTGTTCAATTCCTGTTCATTGTGAAGTTCCCATTGAAGCACTTGTGTGTGTCTAATAATTTCGTAGACTTTCGACATTAGATGGAAACTTACCAATGTTCGCAAATCAGAAAGTTACACAGTGGCAGATCTAGAAAATCCATTGGAGGGAGGGGGGGGGGGGGCCATAATATGAAGATACCTCTGATAAAAAGAATATAATAATAATTTTTAAAAATGTTATTTTGAAATTTTTTCTTGGAAGTCACCTAGATCTGCCAATGACATCATTGTCCAGTCACAAACAGTTGAAACATTCCAAATGCAAGTACCGAGGTCAGTCATATCACCTAATCTTTCAATACTGGTGGCAGTGGGTTTCTTATCTCTGTCCAGGACAATACAGGAAGCTTTGTGTACCAAGGAGAGTGTGCTTGAACCTTCGTTGGATATAAGCACACAATAAGTAGATGCAGCCAACCTTGGAGAAACTGACGGAGAAAGGTGATGAGATGCAGACTGGAGACGAACAAGGGTGGACTTGAGGGTGAAAAGTTTTTAAAGTCTGATTAATGGCAAGGTCGATTTAAGTGGGTGTCTGCCCCAAATTGCGTTTCAACCCATGTCATACGGTCCGGCAGATTTTGTTGAACATTGTGTTTGTTACTTTAATTTAACGTCTTTTAAGTTGATATTTTAAAAACAGTGGGAAAAGTGAAAATCATTTCGTTTCATTGAAATATGATAGTGGATGCAGAGAATGTGTCTGTTAGTCTGTCAGTCCCTGGTTTTGGTGGTGGGCACTTCATTATGGTACGTGTGAGCTTCATTTACTCATGTTGCGATGTATTCCATTTCCAGTATCATATCATATCATGTGTTTGTATATTGTGTACAGAGGCGCTCCCGTCTGGTTTAACACGTCAGACAAAGAGGTTCAACCATAATTTAACCCTTTTGATTACATGTTAATATTGCATGTGTTAACATTACACGTTAATATTGTGTGTTAACATTACACGTTAATATTGCATGTGTTAACATTACACGTTAATATTGCATGTGTTAACATCACATGTTAATATTGCGTGTGTTAATATTGCATGTGTTAACATCACACGTTAATATTGCGTGTTAACATTACATGTTAATATTGCGTGTGTTAACATTACACGTTAATATTACATGCGTTAACCTTACACGTTGATATTACGTGTATTAACGTGATGAAAAACATACTGTGTATTCATTTCCTCTAGTAATTCTCTAACTGGAGCTGTACGTCTGTTTGATGATGTGATTTTCTCAATTTCACTTTGAAGTGATAATGTTTTAAATTTAAAAAACTAATATAATACTTTCTTTCAAAATATGTCACTACTTTTCTCACGTTCATTCATTACTTTGTATTGATTTCAACAAGAATCAGTTGTTTTAATTTATTAATTATTTTTTATACGTAAGGTTATGCAAAGAGTAATAAGTATACAACTGCTCATAGCATATCGATGAATATCTATGGCTTTGCATTAAAATGGCATTTAAAATCACACTTTTGATGAAAACCACCATTTTGATTTTCTTTGCTTCATTGTAGCCGCTTCTGCAAATATACAGTATTATATTTTTCTGCAAGAAGTAAAATATTTACGTTACGTTTGCCAAATTTCATACATATTCAAACTCGGCAACTTGTGAACACGGTAGAATTTGAAAGATAACACCATCACAATGAAGAAGAAAGTCTTATTTGTGAAGTACTTAAGCTACAAGGACAGCCCTTGAAATTTGCCACGGCATTCAGCAGAGCCTTCGCAAAAAGCTGTTGTAAAATTAATCTGCGATGGCCTTTTCATAGTTATTGGGTATTTACTTTATTATTTGAACTAAATTGCCGTCACCAGATGTGAATTTCGAGTGCTGCAAGGACTATTATGATGTGTATAAATAACACCTTTTTATTTTATCTCGCGCAGAGCTCTTGCCAGCAGAAAACACAATTCCAAAGTACATTTATTTTTTAAATCGAGGTTTTATATTATTTTGTTTTGATGGGATTTAACCGAAAATACGGCCACGTGCTAAATATACGGCTTATTTAATTAAACGGTGTATGACGTGTTCGAAGCTCTTGTTGAGAATAGGCCAATTAGCAGAGAAGATATATTTGTATTATGAGTGCCTCCTCGTTTAGAATTCTTACCTCATTGGTGTAGCGGACGTGTATGCAACACGAGCCAAACTGAATAAACATACGATCAGTCGGTCAAATTGTTATTGCCTGTAAAACCTAATTGATCTTTATTAAAGATGTGATTGTTTCTACGAGGAAGTGTTGTGTTCTTTTTTTTTTTTTTTTACAAATCTACATTCACACACATATACATGTTTTAGAAAAAAGGAAATATTTACATTTAACAAAAAAGTATTTTTTTAAATTTTTATTTAATGACGCATCTAGAGCACATTGATTTTTGTCTTATTGGCCATCAATCAATGGTCATTTTGTAATATTTTTAGAGGAAACTAGCTCCTGCCACATAGGATACTCTTTCTGATAAGCAGCAAGGGGTCTTTTTATATGCACCTTCCCACAGATAGGACAGCACATACCACGGCCTTTGATTAACAAATTGTGGATTACTGGATGCAACGGAAAATAGTCCTAACAGCAAATGGGTTCACTGAGAAGGATCGATCCGACGACCGACAGCTTCACAGGCAGACACTACCGTTTGAGCTACACCCCGCTCCTTACATTTAAGGGTCACATGATCAATTTTTGAAATATTTTAATGTCCTGTGCGGATGTCATTGTCATCACTTCAGTGTCAAAGTGAGCCTCGTGAGTTGAAAACCTGTTTAAGCCAGACTCACACCTGACCACATTACATGTGAAAATTTCAAAACCTGTCTAAGCCAGACTCACACCTGACCACATTATATGTGAAAATTTCAAAACCTGTAAGCCAGACTCACACCTGACCACATTGTATGTGTGAAAATTTCAAAACCTGTCTAGGCCAGGCTCACACCTGACCACATTGCATGTGTACAAATTTAAAGTAACTTTCAATTATCACATATATATAACTAAAACCCAGTAATTATTTTCACAAAATCCAAGCACAACTCCAGATAAATTTCTAAAAGTTTTCTTCTGAACTCCGAAGACAAAAGCAGTTATTATGAGTGTTTGCCTAGTCAAGATTTCTTTCTTTCCAAGCACGCACCACTTTTTATATTTTGAATTTGCCTAACGTATCACCGCACGATAGAACACCTAACCATTTTAGGCAAACACCTGGTATTCGTTTACCTACGTCAGAGATCATTAACCTACTGACCAGTTTCCGTTCCAGGGTGTAACCTATATGCTCTACAAGTTAACTTTGGCAAACTACCAAACCTCTTCTTAAAGTACAACATTGCTTTACTAGTTAACGCAAAATAATATGTCTAATAAAGTACTTAATAACCATGTTACACAAAAACATCACAATAATTTCAAATTATGTTAGACTGACAATAAGCACTATAAACAAGGTCACGTTACCATTTGTTGGCATCTATTTAGATATAGTTTTAAAAGTTAATTATTTCATTTATCAAGTAAATGAATAAATACGCACGTAATTAATGCTTTTGTCGTCAACTATATATACTGAATGTATGTTAAACAATGGCCATTGGGTAATAAATACAATAAACTGCTCGATGCCCAGAATTAGATTGTCTTTGACTTGTGAAATGAACCCTGTCAGTCTCTCGCTAGCAACATTAATTGCACGCTCACGATTTATAACATTACTTCACATGGACTAAATAGTCCGTAATTCCTTTAACATGTATGTTATTTTTTAAAGAATATTATAATAAATAACATAAACATACGATCTTGTAAAAACACTTTACTATAATATTGTCATAGTGAAACAAAATAATTAGCAATTAAGATACAGAACATTTGAGTTTGGTTGTGTTTCACGATCTGGATTATTTAATATGAGGCTGATTGCGGATTAGCTCATTAATTAAGCTATGCACAGACATAACGCTACAGGCAAATAACAGCAGTAAAACACAATCTGGATTACGTCATTGTTTTGATTGTGTTTAATAATCAATCCACTTACGTTAATACACATCGCCTAGATCGTTGGCAGCAACGATGAATCTGATGTGTACATGTCTCATATTTTTGTATAAATATCACAGTCACTATTTGTTAAAGGAGACTCGGGAGGAATAGTGGTCTGTTCACACGTCTTTGTAGTTTCATTGCTTATTTATATATGTGAAGTTGAATACATCAGTTATCAACCAACTTCGACGACTTATGTGTTTTAAACCACAAGTTTTCCCAACTTTGTTAAATGGTGGAGATGGAGGGGGAGTAACTGTCATAGTGAAACAAAATAATTAGCAATTATGAAAGAGAACATTTGATTTTCATTGTGCTTCACGATCCAGATTATTTAATATGAAACTGATTGCGGATTAGCTAATTAATTAAGCTATGCACAGACATAACGCTATAGTCAAGTAACAGCAGAAAAACACACAATCTGGATTACGTCATTGTTTTGATTGCGTTTAATAATCCTCTTACGTTAATGCACATTGCCTAGATCGTTGGCAGCAATGGTACGCCAGTAACGGTAAATCTGATGTGTACATGTCTCATATTTTTGTATAAATATCACCGTCTCTACTTGTTAAAGGAGCTTCGGGAGGAACAGTAGTCTGTTCACACGTCTTTGTAGTTTCATTGCTTATTTATATATGTCAAGTTGAATACATCAGTTATCAACCAACTTCGACGACTTATGTGTTTTATCCATTTAAACCATAACTTTTCCAACTGTGTTAATATCGACATGGAAAAGTGTTACCTTTCTATGTAATAAACAAACAAAACAACAGTTAACAAGTGTTTTTGTAACAAGTTCAGCATGAGAAACTACAGACATCCGAGGAGCGATATTCTAAAAACAATCTGAGAAGCGAAAAATGAAACGTTTCACTGTAGCCAAGGCACAGTGACTGAACTATTTAACGTTCAGCATTTGGATACTTTTTAACTCTATTAAAATTTAATTTATTTAAATTACACAAAGATCAAATACAATATTAACCAAAAAAATAAATAAATAATAAAAACATCAGCTGAATACACCAAACAAATTAAATGCCATGAATAATTAAATATAGATACGCTCAGCTTTCCATTAACGCAATTTAGCACACGTTTCCGCACGTTGAAATGTGTTTCCATATCTGTGTTTTCGCAAGCTAATTCCTGTACACAATATAACGTCATCACACTACTTAGAAAAAACCCACGTCTTCCATCACGGAATTGGGCACGACGGATGCGTATGATGCAGTACCATTGGATACACCAGCGGCGACGTCAAAGAAACTGGGTGCATGAAATTTTGTACAAAAGACAGTAACATGGGTCATTTTACCACCTTACCAAGGCGTTAGAAATTAATTCTGAAAAACACCATGAATTCTTCAGAATGTCTCCGGAGAACATGGAGTATGTCCTGAGTTTTGTAGAACCAGTTATCCTGAAGAGATATGTACATGTACGCGAAAACGTGCGCTGAAAAAAAAAACGCTCACTGAAAAATCGCTTGTCGATCGACTTTTTTTTAGCGGACTGGCCACGAGCGGAAAAAATTATATGGAAATGGTACAATGTATATGCACTATATCGATAAACTCGCGCATGAAATCGCGTCAATGGAAAGTGGAACGTAGACTAGATAATAGGTATTAGAACTGCATTATATGTATAATTCTACAATAGTTCTCAGTGTCACTTTTCAAGTTTGATGAAATACGCCTGGCTATAATAACAAATCAATAACATTAATCCGAGAACAAACAACAAGTCAAATAACATCAATAATTCCAGAACATAGAACAGGTGATAGGTCTATTTCATCAGATGGGATGTCGAGTAAAGATCTGAAGAACTAGATGATGTTGAGATGGTCTTCACTGATGGTGATGATGATTTTGTTGATGAATCTATGAATAAAAACAGAGTACGTTTATTGTACATAAAGGCAGTAAGAAAGCTAACATAAAATAATTCTAATACCTTCTATTGATAATTAACAATATCTTTTCTTTAAAAAAATAATAAAACAAGTTTTCAAGACCCGTCAGTAGACATTAATAATTAATGGTATGACTTGAGTAACTGAAAACAGCTGAATTCATAGGAATAATACATATTAAGGTATCTAAGATGTTACAGGAGATAGAAATCACACACACAATAGTACTGTCTGCCAAATTGTGTATGATAGGGCGAAGATTTTATTAACATTTACCATAAGTTACTCTACTCAACCGTTTATTTCACAATCACAGACCAGTCGATCGTGTCTTTCATTACATACACTCATTCCAACTTAAATGTGATTCTGGCAGCATCATAACAAAGTTAATTTTCTTGAGAAAATATTAGATAACGTTTTCATTTTGATATATGTATTGGCTGAAAAGTGTCACGTAAACAATACCCTAGCATTTTAGTTGTGCCATATGAAGAATACTCATACTACACAACAGAACTCAACCATACAGTCGAACCGAGAACATAAATGTTATCTAGGCATGAAACAAACACACATACACAAAGCACACATACACACCACATGGACACACACACACAACACATGCACACACACACACATATATATATATACACCCACTCACACCACGCACACACACACCACATGCACGCCCACACAACAGTTAGGTATATTTCATGGGAAACCAACAAGAATGCAAATGTCCTTTCATTGGGAGATTTTCAGGATCACAAGCCCAGAATGTGATTTTTTTTGCGTGGGAGCGAAGAGACTGATCCGGGGAAGGGTTTGGGATGGGTGCCCCCTCCCGAGGTAGGAGGTTTCTCTGAAATACAGAGGGAAATGGTGCATTCTGGTGAACTTTGAGGGTCCTTTTCCTCTAAAAAAAATTCCACTTAAATTTGTTTTTGTCTGTCTTATCAATTTATTTTATATTATCCATATCCCTTTCTAACATGAATTGTAAGAGCTATGGTCACGTTGCGGGGACAAGCTTATGGGATTTCCATATCACTGCCGAGACTTCCATGTAAGAGCCGAGAGATCCTCTGTACTTCGCAATTTTCCGGATATGGCTGAAGTGATCTGCAAGAAACTGAAGTAAAGCTTGATCGTTCACAGAATACCGAGTGCCGACCGCTCACTTGTTTTTCACGAGAGGTGTTTCAAACTATTTTTCATTTTCCGAGGAACATTTCTGCCTGAGATTGGGCTCTTTTTTCGTTGCTTAGAAGAGAAGCGGCCAAAAAAATGGACGTCACCTCCCCTCAAAATTATCTCATTGGAATCAGGCGGTTCCTTGTGAGATAAAATCCGCGGGCAATTCTCAGCCCTGAACACACGCATACACACCACATGCACACACACATACACACACACACATATATATACACACACAACACATGCACACACACGCAGACACACACCATGCACATATACACACCACATGCACACACATGCACACCATACGCACGCACGGAAACACGCACAAAGACACACGTTTTACACTCTACTGAAGTAATAATTTCTCATGACCAAGGAAAGTCAATATTTCAGACTAAAAACACATGTTCTGATGGATGTTTAGAAATTACTAAGTTTGAAAATCCTGAAAAATATTTTCACAACTATTTTTCCAGAATATTAAGCTATGATTTTTCCAGGTTTCCTGGATTTTGGTGCATGCTTTTTCCTATATCCCTTGATATCTGCAGGTACAAGTACATGGTTTTGAAAAAGCTGAATCTTTTGTTATTTCAGATTTAGAGGATGCTTTGGAACGCTGTGTAACACTGACTGCATGTTCTCCATAGTAAAAAATAACAGCTGGATGTATTCATATGCAAACAGGACATTGATTTATAGATATATAAAATTTATATACATGTATATACAAGAAAGGTAATTTGTTCTTACAAGGATAAAATCATCAGAGTAAGTAATGAGTTTGAGTCCAAGACGGAAGCTGCACCTGCAAGAGAGAAAATTATAATATGTAAAATAACATGAATAATTCTGATTAAAATTAAATCAATATAACACATCTGTGTGCACCCATGAATCACTTACCATTGGGGATAACTTCAAATATATATATATATCTATATATATATATATGTTTTACTTTTTTTAATTATTGTTATAATTCAATTAATTTGACCATGAAATAAATTAATATAAAATGTGTTTATAATGTGTGTGTGTGTATGTGTGTGTGTGTGTGTAATACTACATATACCTGTTATGCCGTTGCAGAACAGCCTGAGTGTAATAAAGTTCTGTTCTGTATTATATGTTCTGTGACAACAGAAATTTAAATAAATGTAAAGGAGGCTTGCTATTACAGTTTGAATTGGAGATAGTAATATATGCTTATTCAATTTGGGTTTGGTTCCTATTTTCAGTTTTTCGAGAAAAAAAGAGTCAAGTTTCGGTTGTGGTTTCAGTTTTCAATATAAATGTATGGATGGACGTGAATGAGCCTGCAACAAATCATTAACTTAACTTTGTCAATTTGCTTTGTCACCTATGGTACTCTTTATGCCTTTATATGTTTGTGAAAACCCCGAATTCAGTTATACTAAAACTATATTAATTGAAGATTATTATTATTATGTTATACCTGTGTTTGATGTTCAAATCTGAAATGAAGGTATGTACTAACATACAATTACTGCAAGGAATAAAAAATAATGATACTTACTCATTGCTGCTGATTGCCTGGGACCTTATTTTAAGAAACAATAAACAGATTATAATTGTTGCATTCAATGACACTAATAAATGCTGAGGAAATAATTTATTCATTCGTAAGAAAAAATGTGAAGTTAATTTTCATGAAGTAATGTTAACAATTCAGAAATTAAAAATATTTTATTCACATAAAATAAGAATACAAGTAGTCTGTCTACATGGTTTACTGGTTCAAAATTTGTAAGATGTCAGTCTGACATCTTTGAAGAATTTGAAAAAAAAATATCAGTGTAATAACAAAAGGTCTTTAGGAATAATCCTGGATGGTCTCTGAAATAATTGAAAAAAGAGAAGAAAAAAAGCATTTTATGTTGATGTTTAAATGTTTATAACAGTGTCTCGCCTGTTCCACACTATTTGCTCCAATGATTGAAACAGTTCCAAATATAGTAGTTTTATAGCAATTGTAGAATGGAGAGAAGCATACTCTGATTTCATATTTTGAGACAGTTATCGTGAATTTGAAACCTCTAAATTATACTTTTAAAAGCTCATGCTAAGCCGATCGGTTTTAAATGTCATTTAGGGGTTTCAAATCCATAATAACTACCTCACAAATGAAATGAGAGTATTTTTATCTTCTAAATATGTAATTAGTATATATATATATATATACATATATATATATATTAAATTTTTAAATGCCAACTACATATCTGAAAGAGACATAAAAAGATGGACAAGGGAAGCGTGTTATACCAATAACTAAAAGGAAAACAGATGAAACATTCATCCTCCTGATATGGAGTACCATAAAACATTCACATATTTGTTTTCTAAGTATTATATATTATATTACATGGGCATTTTTCTCAATACGGGCACTTTTTGATTATTATATATTATTATATATATGTTTTCTAAGTATTATATATTATATTATATAGGCATTTTTCTCATATTTTCTCAATACTGGCACTTTGGTATTATATATTATCATATATATGTTTTCTAAGTATTATATATTATATTATATAGGCATTTTTCTCAATACTGGCACTTTGGGATTATTATATATTATCATATATATGTTTTCTAAGTATTATATATTATATTACATGGGCATTTTTCTCAATACGGGCACTTTTGGATTATTATATATTATCATATATATGTTTTCTAAGTATTATATATTATATTATATGGGCATTTTTCTCAATACGGGCACTTTTGGGATTATTATATATTATTATATATATGTTTTCTAAGTATTATATTTTATATTACTTGGGCATTTTTCTCAATACGGGCACTTTTGGGATTATTATTATATATAAGCCTACCACACAGGAAGCCCAGTGAAGCATGCTTAAACCTTAATTGGATACAAGCATGAAAATAGAACAATCAAATAACAAACCAGAAACAACATGAAACGTGAGAAACGATTGATATTTTATGAATTATTGTTAGATTATTGAAATTTTGGTTATTTCTTTAATTTACATCTTGGATTATATCTATATGTTTTTTCAAATATCATTGCTTATTATTCTAATAGAATTTGTAAGTCATAAAACATAAATTTAGATAAAATTGTTTTATAAATTTGGGATATATTATACTTTCTATATAAATTAGGTGAATTTAGCAGCCATCTTGGATTATTCCTGTACATTGTTATCATATTCCACTATTAATTACTCTGTTCGAGTACTTCTGGCCTAAAATATATATTCAAACACATAAAAAGTGGCCTAATTATATTTTAGAAGTTGATCAACACTAATTTATTTCCCAGTTTTATAAATATTATATATTATTATATATGCCTATTGGTATAACACGCATTAATTAAACATTATTATTATTGTTATTTCATACATGTGATTGAACTTAGACACTGAACTAAAGGTATGTAGTAACCTCACATAAAATTACTGCAAGGAATAAAATATAATGATACTTACGAAATTGTGGTGATTTCCAAGGACCTTATTTTAAGAAAAAAATAAACAGATTATAAATATCTTCCAAAGTTGTAGTAAACTTATTCCATATCACAAATTGTGTCAACATAGACAGAGAGAGAAAAGACGATTTTTGTAATAATGTAAAAATCCCTTATATATTATATATATATATACATAACAGTACGATTTTTTATGGCTATTTTGATGCTAATATTAGTAATAATCATAACATGTATTGTGAAACAACGATAGCACAATAATTTACTATGGTATAATTGCAATGGCTGTAAAAAAAACTGCCAAAAATGCAAGAATTGTCAAAACAAGATTCCACTATTGTTTTAATTCTCAACTTTGTTTTTACTAAGATTAAAAGAAAAAAAGCTTTTTTCTTATTTGCAGAAATTACTACTATTTTTCTATGTTGATGCAAACTAAAATTATTTACAAAAATACAGAGATCTGTGAAATGGAAAATGCAGAAACAACACCTTAACAGTAAACAAAATTAGCTGTCTGGTAAATTTGATATGTACATGTAGATAATGCATGGTCCTGTATATTAGTAAGATATTTATTATTTCTGTACCCCTGAAAGGAATGATTTTGCATGTACTATTTCAGGGACAAATATTCAAGTGGCGTAAACCTGAGATAAATTATAAATTTGTCAATCACTTACGAGTCACATGCAGACTAATAGTGTTGCTGATTGTTGTAGCTGTGTTCAGTTTACACCACCAATCTGTAGCATCAGAGTATCGAATCCTACCATTGTATGTACCATTACTGTCTGAAGTACCGTTGATTGTTAACGTGTAGGTCTTAGTGTAAGAGGATCTTCTGCTAGTTCCAGCTCCACATGACATAGAGTAACCTTCTAGTTGTTTAGTTAACACTTCACATGAGGAATTGGTCTGATGCAAGGAAGCAAAGTCCTCAGATGACGATGCTGATTTCTTATAGAACATTATGTAGTCATCAAGATTAGCAGATTCCGTGACAGTGCAGGTGAACGTAAATGGTTGATTTAACACTGCAGAGGTTGAAGAACCAGTCAGATGTAGGCCAAAACCTGTAAAACGTAAATGAAATAGTGAACTTAAAAATATCGACTCAAGCAAGATGAAACAATGATGTTTGCCTACGAATGTACATGTGAATACTAAACAGCCAACAGTACAATCTGTATGTAAAATATTTACGTCTTGGTAATATGACTTTAATACCCTTACAATAAACTGAAAGATTCACGCAATGTTTTACAGTTTAAGAGGTTATGTTTCATGAATTCAGTGAATCTGACAAAATGGTATTTGTTGCAAAAATTTCAAAACACTAGCATTTTTCCATGGCTATTTTGAAACTGAAGCAATAACAGCACAATAATCTGCTATGGTATAATGACAATAGCTGAAGAAAACTGCCAGAAATGCAAGAATTGTCAAAACGTATTGCCACTATTTTTTAGTACTCAACTTTTTTTTTTTACTAAATTTAAAACAAAAATTGTTTCTTTTCCTTATTTTCACAAATGGTTACTATTTTTCTTTAAGTTAATGCAAATTAAAATTATTTACAAAAAGACATATATCTGTGAAATGGAAAATGCACTAACAACACTGTAACAGTAAAATAAATTAGTAGACTAGTATATTTGGTTGGTACATATATAATGAATGGTCCAGGGCCCATATTCAAGGACAAATATTCAAGTGGCGTAAACCTGAGATAAATTATAAATTTGTCAATCACTTACGAGTCACGTGCAGACTAATAGTGTTGCTGATTGTTGTAGCTGCGTTCAGTTTACACCACCAATCTGTAGCATCAGAGTATCGAATCCTACCATTGTATATACCATTACTGTCTGAAGTACTGTTGATTGTTAACGTGTAGGTCTTAGTGGAAGAGGATCTTCTGCTGGTTCCAGCTCCACATGATACAGAGTAACCGTCTAGTGATGGAGTGAATACTTCACATGAGGAATTGGTCTGATGCAAGGAACCAAAGCCCACATATGATGATGCCGATTTCTTATAGAACATTATATAGTCATCAAGATTAGCAGCTTGCGTGACAGTGCAGGTGAATGTAAATGGTTGATTTAACACTACAGAGGTTGAAGAACCAGTCAGATGTAGGCCAAAACCTGTAAAACGCAAATGAAATAGTGAACTTAAAAATATTGACACAAGCAAGATCAAAAGAAGAGTGTTTGACTACGAACATTTAAACGTGTACATGTGAATACTGAACAGCCAACAATATAATCTGTATCTAAAATATTTACATCTTACTTATATTACTTTAATACCCTCACAATAAATGAAAGATTAACACAATGTTTTATAGTTTAAGAGGTTATCTTTCATGTATTTCAATGAATCTGACAAAATGGTATTTGTGGCAAAACTTTCAAAACACTGGCATTTTTCCATGGTTATTTTGAAACTGAAGCAATGATATCACAATAATCCGCCATGGTATAATGACAATGGCTGAAGGAAACTGCCACAAATGCAAAAAATTGTCAAAACATATTGCCACTATTTTTTTTAGTTGTCAACTTTTTTAAAACTAAATTTAAAACAAAAAGAGCTTTTTTCCCCCCTTATTTCCACAAATGGTTACTAATTTTCTTTAAGTTGATGCAAATTAAAATTATTTACAAAAAGACATATATCTGTGAAACGGAAAATGCTGTAGCTACACTGTAACAGTAAAATAAATTAGTAGACTAGCATATTTGGTTGGTACATGTATAATTCATGGTCCAGGGCCCATATTTTCGAAGCATTCGTAGCTATGAATTGTCTTAGTGACGTCATCTTTCATGATTTTTGTATACAGTGAGTATAAAAATGACATCACTAAGACAAATTTACAATATCGTAGTGCTAAGTGAGCTTCGAAAATATGGGCCCTGTATATTAGCAAGATATTGCTGTTACCCTCAAATGATTTTTTTTTCTGCAAGCACCATTTCAGGGACAAATATTCAAATGGGATAAATCTGAGATAAATTATAAATTTCTGAATCACTTACGAGTCACGTGCAGACCAATAGTGTTGCTGGTTGTTGTAGCTGTGTTCAGTTTACACCACCAATCTGTAGCATCAGAGTAGCGAGTCCTACCATTGTATGTACCATCACTGTCTGAAGTACTGTTGATTGTTAACGTGTAGGTCTTAGTGTTGGAAGATCTTCTATTAGTTCCAGGTCCACATGACAAATAGTAACCTTCTGGTGCTGGAGTGAACACTTCACATAAAGATGCGGTCTGATGTAAAACAGCAAAGTCCTCAGATGACGATGCTGATTTCTTATAGAACATTATATAGTCATCAAGATTAACAGCTTGCGTGACAGTGCAGGTGAACGTAAATGGTTGATTTAACACTGCAGTGATTGAAGAACCAGTCAGATGCAGACCAAAACCTGTAAAACGCAAATGAAATAGTTAACTGAAAAATCTTGACTGGAGCAACATCAAACAAGGGTGTTTGACTACGAATGACTGAACAGCCAAAAATACAATCTCTATGTAAAATATTTACATCTTAGTTATATGACTTTAATACCCTTACAATAAATGAAAGATTCACACAATATTTTACAGTTTAAGAGGTTATCTTTCATGCATTTCAATGAATCTGACAAAATGGTATTTGTTGTAAAACATTCAAAGCACTAGCATTTTTCCATGGCTATTTTGAAAGTGAAACAATGATAGCACAATAATCTGCCATGGTATTATGACAATTACTAATGGAAACTGTTAGAAATCCAAGACATATGGCACTATTTTTTTTACTTCTCAACTTTTTGTTTACTGAGATTAAAACAAAAAGAGTTTTGTTTTTTCTTATTTCCAGGCATGGTTACTATTTTTCTTTAAGTTGATGTAAATTAAAATTATTTACAAAAAAATACAAATATCTGTGAAATGGAAAATGCAGCAACTACACTTTATCAGTACAAAAATTAGCAGACTTATGTTTGGTTGGTACATGTATAATGCTTGGTCCTGTATATTAACAATATATTTACTATTTATGTAGACCAGAAATGATTTTTTTTTTTTTTTGCATGTACTATTTCAGAGACAAATATTAAGTGTGATAAATATGAGATAAATTATAAATTTGTCAATGACTTACGAGTCACGTGCAGACTAATAGTGTTGCTGGTTGTTGTGGTTGTGTTCAGTTTACACCACCAATCTGTAGCATCAGAGTATCGAATCCTACCATTGTATATACCATTACTGTCTGTAGTACCGTTGATTGTTAACGTGTAGGTCTTAGTGTAAGAGGATCTTCTGCTAGTTTCAGCTCCACATGAAATAAAGTAACCTTCTGGTGCTGGAGTGAACACTTCACATAAGGATGCGGTCTGATGTAAAACAGCAAATTCCTCAGATGACGATGCTGATTTTTTATAGAACATTATATAGTCATCAAGATTAGTAGCTTCCGTGACAGTGCAGGTGAATGTAAATGGTTGATTTAACACTGCAGAAGTTGAAGAACCAGTCAGATGTAGGCTTAAACCTGTAAAACGCAAATGAAGTAGTGAACTTAAAAATATCGACTCCAGCAAGATCAAACAAGGATGTTTACCAACGAATGTATATGTGAATACTGAACAGCCAATAGTACAATATGTATGTAAACTACTATGTGTGATAAACATGAGATAAATTATAAATTTGTCAATCACTTACGAGTCACGTGCAGACTAATAGTGTTGCTGGTTGTTGTAGCTGCGTTCAGTTTACACCACCAATCTGTAGCATCAGAGTAGCGAGTCCTACCATTGTATGTACCATTACTGTCTGAAGTACTGTTGATTGTCAAAATGTAGGTCTTTGTGTTGGAAGATTCGCTGTAAGTTCCACTTCCGCATGATACAGAGTAACCAATTTGTGCTCGAGAGAATACGTCACAAGAAAAAGTGTCCTGATGTATAATAGCAAAGCCCACATATGATGATACTGATTTCTTATAGAACATTATGTAGTCATCAAGATTAGCAGCTTGCGTGACAGTACAGGTGAACGTAAATGGTTGATTGAACACTGCAGTGGTTGAAGAACCAGTCAGATGAAGGCCAAAACCTGTAAAACGCAAATCAAATAGTGAACTTAAAAATATTGACTCAAGCAAGACCAAAAAGGGTGTTTGACTACGAATGTACATGCGAATACTGAACAACCAACAATACAATCTGTATGTAAAATATTTACATTTTAGTTATATGACTTTACACCCTTACAATAAATGAAAGATTAACACAATGCTTTACAGTTTATGAGGTTGTCTTTCGTATAAAACTGACAAAATTGGCAAAAGTTTCAAAACACTAGCATTTTCCAAAGCTATTTTGAAACTGAAGCAATGATAGCACAATAACTATAAGAACCAGTCAGATTTAGGGTTAAACCTGTAAAACACAAATCAAATAGTGAACTTAAAAATATCGACTCAAGCAAGATGAAAACAAGGGTTCTCGACCACGTGCATGTATATATAGATGTGGATAGTAAACAGCCAACAATAAAAGCTAAATTGAAAATCATTTTGTGTAGACCTAAATCTTGATCCTACTGGAAAATTGGAGGGATTGGGGAATTAGGGGTCTTGGACCCTGGAAGGGGGGCTAGGGGCCCCAGTAATATGTTCTTATTCGTTATTAATTTTTTTCACCGATAAATTCTGATGTTCAGAAACTAGAGCCTCCCCCCCCCACTCCACCGATATGAATATCGTTCCAACGCCCCTGGGTATAACACCATTTCTGATATTTGATTACATTTCTATTGATATCTCAGAAAGTTCAAAAATAGTATTTTTTATGAAAACTGAATGATTTTAAAGAATGCATTATTACAAACTGTAAAACATAAGTAACATAATAATTGTTATTTAGTATACCTAGTACGTATATTTGGTAAACAGGGATAATATAGAGACACTGAATTTCCGTTTCAGAATTTAACAAATTCAGTTTTTTTCCTTTCATTAAATTCAGTAAATATATAATAAATAATTGTCGGAGAATTAAAAAAAAAAAAAAAAAAATCTTAAATTGCCGGTTTTCTCCGTTAAATCGACAAATTTCGCGTAACATGTACAGACTTCAGTTTAATTAATGCACTGAGCTATCTCGAAGCAAGTAATAAAGTTTCGGAGAAAATCAGGAATTCAGTTCAGTGCCTCTAGTAATAATGATGTCAGATGCTTAAAAGAAACAGCTACCCCCATAATATATAATAGCCATGCCATTTATACCATAATTATATAGGATTTTCAAAAATAAAATTAGAGGCTGGGGTATGTCTACCCGCCACCCCATCCTTGTCATGGTTTCCCGCACTTCCAGAAAGACTTCCAAATGCACACAGCGAAACTGTCCGAAAGACAGTGATTATTAATATAAAGTTCTTTCAGAACTGAATTGCACCTTTTGAAAATGACGGTGTATAAATGTAGTTACACAATGTCTAGAATCAGTTCACTAATTTTATTCTTTAAACAAATTCTGTTAATTTTAAAGTAATATTCTTTGTTTCGTTATGAATTGACCATATATAGTCCAGTCATAATACGAGATCCCGTGCGTTATTTTATAGGGTACCTTTTTTATGATTCAAATTCATTACTGACCTCTCTGTGATGAAAATTAACCTAGGAGTATTTTTTTTATATCTGTCGTTTGGCGGCCATCTTTAAAAAAGTGGCATTTTTAAAACATTGTCAAAATCTCGATAACCAGAGGAGCGATTTTTTTTTTTAAACTGCGTTGCATAGATACTGAAATAATGTATAAATCCTTTCACTACGCCATTTCAATATCACTGACAGGTTTTTTTTTAAAGTATAACAGATTTTTAAAAATATAATGGCGCTGTGTATGTATATTGACATTTACACTATTGAACCCCAGAACCCAGGATTTATTAAAGGGAAATCTGTTTTTATGAACTGAATTCGTTACTGTCATGCGTGTAATGAAAACTGGCATGGGAGTTGTTTCCCAAAATTTCTCGTAAGGCCGCCATCTTTAAAAATGGCCTCCATTTTGCATTATTTTAAATAATTGTCAAAATCTCGACAACCAAAGGAGCAATTTTAATAGTTTAAACTGCGTTGCATAGGTATAGAAATAATCTATAACTCATTTCATTATGGCATTTCAAAATCTCTGACCGTTTTTTTTAAATATAACATATTTAAAAAAAAAAAAAAAGGTGATGGCGTTGTGTATGTATATTAACATTTATATTCTTAAACCCCAGAAGACCTATTCTCGAAAAAAGTAAAGTAGTAAATTGCACGTAAACGTAGACGTAAACGTAAATGCACTACTAAAAGCTATTCTAAAAAAAAACGTGTAAGTAAAGATTACATAACGAGATCCCGTGTGATACCAAATATATTACGAGTGTGTTTTCAATCGTACTTCACGAGCGAAAGCGAGTGATGTACGATTTAAAACA
>JAULBS010098532.1:0-16426 GCA_032355785.1 Symmetromphalus regularis | reverse complement strand
TTTAGTCCATTCAATAATCAAAAAGTTTGTTTCCATGATTTATTTCTTCATTCATCTCTACTTCTTACGACAGATTGTAGTTCATTGAAAAAAAACATTCAGATGATGTGCCATTTAAAGGTTGAAGGTTCGATTAAGTTAGATTATACTTATTTTCGTGCTTATGTCCAATTAAAATTCAAACATGTTGTCCTGGGCACACCTTTCGACGTCCTGTGTTGTCTAAGACAGAGGTAAGGTTTATTTTAGAAAATAGTGACAACTATCGATAAGGAGTACAGACAATTGCCTTTGATAAACCAGTAGTGGACCACTGGTTGTTGCACGTGGTGTAAACTTACCTACTGGTTCAGAGATTAAAATATCATGACTAGGCTGAGATTTGAACTTAGCAGTTTCGAGTTCCATTGGCGTAGCTTGGGTCTTTTTTCTAGTGAAGCAATGCTAGTCATTTCTCGTATTTTAATCAACTTTTATAATATTAATGACATTAATTTTTTTTCTGCAAAAAAATCTAGTGAGGTTGTTGTCTCATTGCCTCAATAGAAGCTATGATTAATTTCATTTGATTTTTGTACTTTTTACTCGTTTATTCTTATAAAATATAACTTGTCCACTGCTGTATATCATATTCAAAACGATATCTCAACAAAAAATTATTATTATTATTATTTTTTTTTTTTTTAAACCCATTGTTCAGTGAATATTTTAACAAAGCCATGAAAAATGGCTTCAACAATCGATTTAAAAATAATGGAAACTGTTTTCGTGTAAGGCGAGTCATGGTGTTCAACTCGGTAGATTCCGCCTTGAGAAAGCCTTGTCAAATGATTTTAGGCACCGATAAACCAAAATTGCGAATTATTTGTCTTAGAGCAGAGACTAACACCTGAGCTGTACGGTCGTGGTGCCCACAAATGTCGCAAAATTGACAAATGTCTTTTTGGCTACTTATGTCGCAATTTCACTGTGATAAATGTCCTAATCATTGACAAATGTCACACCACTGACGACAAATGTTGCAAAAAAGGGCGCCGCTGATTATTGGGGGAGAAAATGTCCCCCTTGCCTTCCGACTGCGCCGGCCTTACCATTTACTCCTATCATGCAAGTTTTAGTATGTCAAAAAATATCCCAAACGCGCAGATTCTCTCAAAATCCCAAAACAACTCCGTCTCTATTAAAAGAAATTCTTAGTTTATGCAGAACACAAATTCAAAAAATCCTTCGAGATCCTTGTCACTGATTCTTTAAGTTAATTCATATATTGTCACAGGAAATCATAACTTAATGGAATTATATCAGTCTGCCTTTCATAGACACTGACGCAAAACTTTTAACTCGCACAGACCGCAAATTGAAAGATTCTCCAAAGATCCTTCTGAAGCTAAGTAATATCTTGTCACTGAAAACAACAATTGAATTTACATCAATATCTAATGTACAAGTCTTTCATAAACTCTGACGCAATAATTTAAACGCGTACAGACCACAAATTCAAAATTTCTTAGAAGATCCCTCTCTAACTAAGTGATATCTTGTCACTGAAAACCACATCTGAATTTACATCAAGATCTATAAGTCTTTCATAAACACTGACGCAACAGTTTAAACTCGTGGATTAAAATCTATCCCAATTGCTCTTAACACTGTGATGAAAGTTAATCTGGATGTTTTAACAGACAGAAGGACAATGACTGTCAAGTGGACTTGAGTGGTGGACGTGTTCTGAAAGACATGATTATCTCTTGGATCCTCTGACACTAAGACTGTAATAGAAGAGGATTGTATATTGCTGATAGATATATTACCTCGTTCTTTGTGCGTCCTGCTTGGCATACGTTTATCAGGCAGTGTCCTTCCGATTGCTTCTACTCGCTGACATGATTAGGATTTGACACGAGTCTTGCGAGTAGGAAATAATGGTTGGTTTCGTAAGTTCGTGTTTTCTCCTTCACCGATCCATTTACCATCCCGGTTCTAATGACTAAAATTACGCTTGATGCAACATATCATTTTTATTTTGAACATACATATTTTGTAATATTTAGACATAAATTATTATAGATACACAGGTTTATTCAAACATAATTGGGCACTTTATAAATGTATTACAGTACTTAGGTTATAATAATATTATGAACGCATGTAGGATTTTTTTTTTTAAACAATATTTTATTCAATAAATGCCTCGCTATAAGATGGCATTACATAAATAAATGAATGCTTAACATGAGCATAATTACAAAACTATATAATTAAATCAGCCACTATACAAAATTATCAATACAGTGTTGGAATAATGAAAACACAATACATATTTAAACCAAGATAAAAACTCAGTTGGAAAAATGCAATGTAATTTATGATGATATGTAATTTGTATAGTAAATCGGTTTGACAAGATGATGAAATTATGTGCTGATCGTACGATCTCTAAATTCAAATTGGAGAGGTAATCCTTATTTCCAAAAAGCACTGTTTTAATATCTAAACGTCTGTTGTAAAAGAACATGGTTTGACGAATATGACCATACAAAGGACAACTGAATAAAAGTTAAGACTGGGTCTTCATAGTAGTGACCACAAGAAGGGTTTTCTTAAATATGCTTTGTGAATCTATGGGGATTTAAATCACTGCAGTCCAAGTGGTGACTACAGTGAATTACTTGAATTGACCCGAATGGCCCACTTAACTCATATTGTAGTGAAATCATTTATATTTGCAAAAACAGTGATCATACCAGTCTCAGCCACACAAAACAAATGACATGTACTATCAACTAGTCTTTACGTACTACAAGAAAATTGATAATTCACAGGGAAATAATTAAACGTGAGCGAGAGGAATTTGTGGCAGTCCTCCTAACATTTATTTTGAAATACAGAATATACCATCAGTTAAATTCAAACAAATAACTATCACTCCAAATAACTGAATGGCTCGCTTTTAAATCGAAAAAACCCTAGCACTAGTGAACTAACGTTCGTATACGGAAATTACGAAATACTTCGGAAATGTATCGAATGCCATTAAATTTTAATGTATAGTTTTATTTCATTTTAAAGTATGATTACGTGATTTTATTCAAACAAATTGTTGAACCAATTAATTTATAATACTATATTGAATATAATGACCACGATCTTTCATCAGTTGATCTTTAAAGCACTTAAAATGGCTTTCATTTGACCTCGACGGCCGTATTTGTCATGAGAAAGAACCATCATAATATGGTTGCTCACTATTAACAAAATGGAAGTCGCCAAATATAATCTTCATCTACTAAATATAATGATAAGAAAAGGAACCTTTAAATCACACATAAGATTATACAAGGTGTCCGAAAATTATCTGTACATCTTCATCCTTGAATAAAGTTTATGATGATGACACATGTAGGATTATTAAACAAGAGGTTTTAGAATCTGTAGTTTCCAAAGTTACTTTTATTAAAGTAACAATGTTAAAACATTCGATATGTGCACCATGTATGAATGACTATTAATAACAGACAAAAGTTGTACAGGTAATTCTCGGACATCCTGTATATTGATCCATGTGACTTTGGCTTAGCCATCATTTTGAATTCAAGATGACCGCTACATTAGTGAAGGAAAAAATACCAACGTAGCAAAAAGACGAACAAATAAAAACTTATATAATATAAAATAAATAAACATAAAATAGTTGCATAACAGTCCAAACTAAAATATTATACAGGTGGGGGTTTTTTTTCTTTCTTTTTTCCTTTTTTTTTCTTTCTATTATAGCCATATTAATATAGTGAAATCATTGTATTTAAATGAAAATAATTACTAGCATGTACAGGGTGTCCTGTACAACTTCCCTGTTATTAAGTCCGTCACTAATGGTGCATATATCGAATGTTTGTAACATTGTTTCTTTAATAAAAGTAACTTTGGAAACTACAGATTCTAAAAAATCGTGTTTAATAATCCTACATGTGCCATCATAAACTTCATTCAAGGATGAAGTTGTACATATAATTTTCGGACACCCTACCGTATACTATTTAATGGTACATTATTAAAATGAGAACACGTGTTATTTTCATGACAGACTTGTTGGTGATGTTATCTGAAGCTCGTGTGGACGAATCAGAGACTTTTGTCTTGCGCTAATTAAAGGTGATAATCTGCCAATCTGGACTCCTTGGTGAATACCTCGTACAGACACGACAACGCCAGGTGAGTTCATCACGTCACACAGGTGGACAAACACTGTGCAGGTGAGGTGACATTTCTTATTATATGCATATTTGTTTATTGATTTCTTAAATTTTATTATATGCATATTTGTTTATTGTTTATCAATTTCTTAAATTTTGTTATATGCATATTTGTTTATTGTTTATCGATTTCTTAAATTTTGTTATATGCATATTTGTTTATTGTTTATCGATTTATTAAATTTTGTTACATGTATGTTTGTTTATTGATTTCTTACATTTTAGTGTAAATTTTATTTTTTAGGATAGAACATTCAGTGTATTTTTAAAGACCGTTTTAATTGTTTTATATTGTTATATATATATTATATATATATATATATATTAATTTATGGGTTTATTATTATTATTATTATTATATAATAAAAATAATAATTATTATTATTATTTTGCACAATATATTGTTTTTAATATAGTTTCATTCAAAGAATTTGCAAACAGTATATATCTGACAATAGTAAAATGAGTTTTGTCATTATTTTCCAATTCTCTTGTATCAACTTTTAATGAAAATCAATATATCTGTGTATGTATGTGAGTATGTATGTGTCAGTGTGTGTCTATGTGCGCGTGTGTAAAATCAACGTGATTCATTTCGTATATATTTTAGAAACAGGGCTAAATTAAATAATTAAAAGCATACACTATAAAACCTAATTATTCAAAATACATTGAGTGAAAGGAACGTTTTCTTTAAGGTCCAGCACAAACTGACTGATATAATTATTTCCAAGTCTGATGTACAGTTGTGTTTATTGTTTATTTATTAAAAATGGTTGAAACACATCAACTTAGAAACCAAGGAAATAAAATAAACGTGCTAAGTAGTCGCAATAGGAATTAAATATATATAAATGAGGACTGTTACTAATGTTATTGTTTAGGTAATTGGTTAATCAAAAAATAACCTTTGCCGCAAACATTAAAAAAATATATATACTTTTTTGAAATTTAGACAATTGCTTTCTCTAAATATTTTTAGTGTGGAACTACGATGGCAATTTAAATAATATGAGTGTTCTGTTTGACATTAATTTTGTTGTCATAAACCAAATTGACGATAGCTTTTACGACAAAATTGCCGATAGCCGCTGGAAATTTAGAGGGCTGAAAATGTGAACTGTATCCTAAAATAGCAAAAATAGCCACATATGTTTCACATAATTATGAATTGGCGAACATATGTTTCACATACGTTTCTTTGAACGCATGTTTAACGTACGTTTGACATAATATCATGAATATTTATTTGTTCTTAGTAAATGTTCTTAATAATGATAAAACAGTTGTATAAAACTAATTTAAAAAGTAGCCTTTGTAGGCTTTTAGGTATACTTGATTGAGAAATATTTAATGGATATATAAAAAATCAAATTAAATATTCCTTCCTTAGCAACCAAGATGATGTCCATAGCAACAGTGAAACTTATAAATATCTACAGAAGCCCTTTCCATGTTGTTATGTATGTCAATAAGGTATGTTTAACATTTATATGAAAATATACTTTTGGCATATGTTTAACGCACGCTTAAAACGTACGTTAAATGTACGTCCACCTAATAAAATTTGAAAAATTACGTTCATGAACGTACGTTAAATATATGTTTCAGGTTCGGCGCTATTTTTGCTGTGTACGTGTACCAGAAAATATAGATTATTTTAAAATGTAGTTTATTGACAACCATACTGCATATACAAAATTCTAAGACAACGCTCTAGAATAGTCTAAACCATGAAACAAAAATATTTATGTTATGATAGCGTCTGATCTTTGTCATTATTCATTAACACCTTTCTGACTGTATACTAGTCTAAACGTGGAGTCGCTGCTTTAAGAAATTATTTATTTAATGTTTGTTTCGTATTCGTATCACGACTAGCCATCGTCAGAGAAACGTGCTCGTGCATTTAATGTTCTGCGTGCTCATTTTCGCAATAAAAATATATCGGCTTTTGCAAATCAATGCAAATCAATGCTCACATGCATTGAGTTCTGTTATGATAATCAGTAGCGGACATACAGAGGGTTAGGGTGTTTAACCCCCCTTTTTCAGTTCGTGTATTAAACAGAGGAAATGAATAGAAACGGATATTACACGTCTTTATAACTATACTTACATATTTAAGTTCCGCTTGTTCCCCACACAATTTAAATAGTTAGTAATGTCTTAAAAATGGGAAACCAAAAACATTGAACCTCCCTTTTCCTTCAAATCTGTAGGTGCCTGATGGTAATGGAAATTACTAGGTTACAAAAAATTAACTTATTTACCTGTACTTAAAAAATTATATTGGGACGAACTTAAAATTGATCATAAGGCCAACATGTTGTAATTGTCTGAAAAAGAAATATAACAAACTGATTCTATTCTTCAAACATTTAGTTTGAATCGGAAGATATGTCTGTTCTTCCAGATCTTCTGTAACTATAGCAATGACTCTTGAAAAAGACTGTAGTATATAGAGAAACGTCGAGTTTTATCATTATAATCTTTTAATTTTTTGTGGTGTTTTTATAAAAGTGCATGATTTTAGGACAGACTTTTTGTTTTAAATATAGTTTATAAGAATCCATATGAGGAGAGATACTTTGTGAGGTCCAGCAAAACCACCACCAAATCCCTATTACAGAGATCAGGCGCGGATGCAGGATTGCTGAAAGGGGGTCCAAATGTGGATTTCTGAAAAGGGGTGTGTCTAAAAGTGATTGTGTAGTAAAGAAGAAAAAATGGTTAATTCACGTCCTTCCACTCGGTAAAAGGTAAAAAAAAAAAAAAAGATAAAAGCGGGTTCTGACCCCTGGATCCCTCTCCCCAGATCCGCTACTGGAGACTAACCGTCATAGAAAAATGTTCATGTGCATTCAGTGTTATGCATATACAATTTCACAATAAACACAGTTTGAATTTTGAAGATGGTACTTCGAAAACTGAGCTCGTAAAACAGAAGGTGGTGCTTTGCGTGTCAGCAAGATGGCACAACACAAAATAATGTTGCCTGGCCCCAACGACTAGGTGAATTAAAAAATAAATTAATTGACAATTCATTGAGCTGTCCTATCAAATTATTTTAATCAATGTCCCAGTTTAAAAAATATATATATAATTCATAATAATTTTAAATGTGTGTGCGAGCGTGCGTGTGTAAAAAATATTTTAAAGATTTTTCTATACATGGCATAATTCATAATAAACTGTGATCACCTTTTTTCAATTTTCATTAGATGAACATTTTCTGTTATAATCTAAACTATTTAGATAATTCATCTAAATCATTTAAATAATTCATTTAAATATATAAATAAACATTACAAAGCATTCATAGATCATCACATTGTGTTTCAAATAGAATAAGTAAATCATTTAAATAATCAAATTATTAATCAAATTGATAATCAAATCAAAGTACATATAAAAACATTCGCAGATGATTAATTTTATAATTAAATAAAATCATTTAAATAAAAATATAAATAAATAGTTAATATTCACAGATGAACACATTCTGTTATATTCTAAATAGTAATAAACAAATCATTTGAATTTTAGCTATATAAATAAATATTAAAAAGTTCTACAGATGCATAAGCGTACAATTCAGGGGTGCAGGGGAGAGGAACAACTGCCCCCAACCCACCCCAAATTAAAAATAATAAATTGGAAAACAGTGGGAGAAATTCGATCAAAGTAAGAAAAAAGAAATTGGTAGTTACTTGTTTTATCTGTGTAAAATTTCAAATCAACTTCTCTGCCCCCTTTAATCAAAGAGTCGCCATACGCCCAATAAAAGATGATCAATTTTATAATAATTTAAATAAAACAGTTTAAATAAGAAATATTTCAAAATAAACTTATAAATAAATGGCACAACGAAAGCAATTTAATATATATAAATCAACTTCATGTGTGTAAAAGATTTTCTATATTTAAGAATAATATGACGTGTTTTGTTAGCTAAAATATATATAATTGAGACAGGAAAGGATAAAGCACTTTCTTTTTAACTGTGCAGTCGTCATAATTGAAAAGTAATGCTCTACAATGTGTGGGTAGTCAATCATAACGTTTAGATTATATTTTTGTGATAATTAGTTGGGGGTTTTTAATGTATGAATTTAAAAACTTTTATTTTTAAATTTATGGCTTTCATCGGTTTATTTAGGTTAGACGAAAATATATTTACATTTATTATTGTTATTTATCCTAAATAGATGTAAACTGGTAACACGCATAACACATTATATTTAATTATGTACAACCAGTGATGGATTCAGAACATCCATTTATGATCGGGGAGTTGGGGGAGGGCAATAACCTGATGCCGACTCATCGGATTCTTTAACGTTACAAAAATAATAAATAATAATAATTTTTAATGTTATTTAAATCGCAAAATTTAGGGGGGTGCGGTGCCCGATCTGTCACTGATAACTATTACAAATACAGATATATAATTTATGTTTAGAAATAGTAAGTTTTACATAATTTTATATTTTCATGGTTATATGAATGTAAATAATTATTATGTTTCAAACATTAAACAAATATATAAAAAGACGAAGTTTCAAATTAAAGTTAAACATCAAATCAGAAATACAAGTGTTCAACATGTCTACTTGTTGTTCTCATATATACTGAGTCACTAATTTGTGTTTCCTTTGTAATTAATTCCACAAACAAACGGTGGCAAACATTTTAAAAAATAGAAGAAAAAAAAGTTGAACGTTTTTATATCAAGTGATATTATAAGGTGTCCAACAATTTAACATCTTTTAAATTACACCAAACTCAGAAATGTTTTGTTTTTTTAATTTTCTGTAATCAGTTCTCTCAGCTTTGTCTTTGAAGTTTTTATGAGGACTGCCACTTCTGGCTATTTGGTTTTTGTTGAAATTACTTCAGAAGACAAAACACAAGCACTATACAAAACAAAAGTATATATTTTTGTAACGACTTCTACTAATAGTTATATGTATATTTTCCACATTTCGTGAGACATCAATACTGAAGTACCAGTCTTCATAAAAATGTAAAATAAAACGTTATAAGAACTTAATTATAGGTATATAAAATTAATATGAAGTTGTATTTGTGTAGTTTTCACTAAAAGATGTTAAATTAATGGAAACCCTGCAATATCGCTTTAATAGTGTTATAATTAGACGTAAGCTTCTTTTTTCCTTCTTTTCTAATTTTATGGAGTTTGTTAAAATAGAATAAAATATAAACACGAAGCTTAATATTAATTGTACATTATTTGTGTTATATTGTATATCACAAGTGCATTTTTTTTTTTTTTAAATTAATTCCATAAGAAAACATATCTAATCCCAAAACACGATTCTAATTAAATTTAAATATTGTTTACTTTTTGCGCTACTTTCTGGTTTGATTGAAATATATTTTATTGCTTTTAAAAACAAATGGATTAGGCACAAGTTTTCCAGCTTACTAGGCCTTCTCCATCATATATACATCATAGACGACAGTGAAGTGTTACATTTATACAACATAAAATAATTATGAACAAAAATGAATATGTGTGAAAGAAAGAAAGAAAGAAAGAAAGAAAAAGACAGAAAGAAAGAAAGAAAAGAAAGAAAGAAAGAAAGAAAGAAAGAAAAAAAAAGAAAAAAAGAAGGTAAAACATCGTATTCCACAATTTGGCAGCAGGTTTACTAAACGAAACAAATCACGGTATCACAGTATACTAATGCGTATAAGAAGATTACTACACACTATTTACAAATTAAGGAAAACGTTTTGTATCATTTATATAGTTTTGTACATGAAAAATATTTCTTTATTATCTTCAACATTTAGAATACTTTTACCGTTTAAAATTAGTTGTAAATTTATTTGTTGAAACTTACAACTGATTTTAATAGTATTTGTTATTCGCGTTATATAAACGGTATCACGTGGAACGATGTTTAGTATTCTCTCTATATATCATTTGATTTGTTATTTAGTATTTTCATTAACAAAAACTATGTTTACCTACAACCATGAGTGACAATCGCTTTCCGAAAGTGGAGGAGACGGAGCCTGGAGACTTCTTGGAAGAGGGGACGGACGAAGCCAGGGGTTAGGAGGCTCCCCCCCCCCCACACACACACACACAATTATTATTATTATTTTTTTGGGAAAATCCTTTTCCAGGATTTACGTCTCTGCCTACAACAGTTGTAAATTTAGCAGTCAAGTTCTGGAATACATTTTCAAGATAATTATTATTACTATATCAGGAATACGTTTATTAAGGTGATTTTTGTTCATTTATTTTAAACATTGTTTCGTTCAATAGCAGACCAGTTTGTGGCAATTAATATTCAAATATATTAAAAACACAAGAAGTTGGAAAACTAATTTTTTAATGAAGACAATTTTCGTTTATGATTCTATTTTGGCTTCATTAATAAAATAAATTAATATAATGCAAACAAATTAATATTATTTAAAATATTATTTATTATTTAATCCTACAGATTCATTTAATGTTTAGTTATTATATTGTTTATTTTAATTGGGTTTTTAATCCAACTCCTCAGGCCATTTTTGCTTTACAGATTCGGCATTTGAAAAAAAATCAAATTGAAATATTTTCATTTATATATATTTTTTAAACCTCAGACATTACAAAACCAAAGAATAAATAAAACAATTCAAACCTAATAAAAATAATATACTTTACAAAAAAGTATCTATAAAGCCAGAACCATCATATACAATTTATTTTCATATTTCAGACCATAATTGTGAAAATTGCAAGCAAAATAGGAAATTCCCCAAAACAAGTAATAACGACATAAATAAAGTATTAGTATATAATTGAATATTTATAATTTAAAAATAAAAAAGTGTATTCGGGACAATTTAGTCATTTATTTTCAGGGCCGAACCTGGGAGATGGGAACGGGGGTACTTGAATAGGGCGGGGTTTAGGGGCCGACTTGGTTGCTGGATGGATGCAGGGGCAAGACCCGTGTTGGTGAGTCTGGGGGCGAAGCTCTCTTTGCCTCCTATAAAAATATTCCCCAAAAAAACCTAAATTTGTATAAGACAACTACCGTTAAAGCTTTGTAACGTTTTTGCAATCATCGTTTGTTAATTAAAAAAAACTTTTTAAAAGAGTGAGCGGAGTGAAGAGAGTTCTGGAACCCCCATTATGTCCGGCCCTAATTTTAATCAAACCAGTCATAAAAATTGGCTCGAAAACAGTGACTGTAACGTTTATCAACATGCTGTTTTGCCGCTTTGACCAATACAGGGGCGTTAAAATATTCCTTATTCATTGTTGAATTACTAGTATTCACGTAGTCAGCAAATTCTTATGTTTAGAAACGGGTGCAGCCTGTCCCCCAATATAAATTTCGTTCCAATGCCCCTGTAATATAACTGAAACTTCACATAGGGGGACATATGAACCATTAATGTCATTAGGTCACGGTCATCTTGGAAGGTCATGGTCGTTGGTACAGATTTTCTTTTTTCTTTCTTTTCTATTTAGGGTATTTTGTTTGTAATTTTATTCAGTGAAGTTTACGACGGTACTTAAGTGCTTTTGTTAACTCGTTTTGCTACCCTAAGCCAACAGCGCTGCAGCTTTTTAGGGCAACATTGCTGATAGCCGTCGTTAATTTCATTATATCCGCATGTATAAAGCAGAATTCTGTATTGTATTATTATATTGTTCGTAGTTTACCCATATTGTAGATCCATCATCTCTTTACAGTGATTTATAATCACATTTTAAATTTAAACATAGCTTGATCCACTATAGCCAATGTTTATTTTGTTGTGCTTGGGGGTCGTTAAACCACTATTCAATCAATGTTTAAAGCAGAACGTGCAAGTGTTTTTTGCAGCAGTATTTGCGATGTTGAATCCTCTAATTTTGGGATTTTATTTCTTCACTTGATTAGTTGATAGTGTCATGTTACATAGGCGACTCATCTACAGGTGTGCTGAGTATGTGAATCTTTCCACCGCATTCTCCAATCCAGATATTTCCTTATCTCTCCGTGGCTATTGCTGTAAGAGCAGTGGCGGATCAAGGCGGGAGCTCCAGGGGAAAGAGCCACCCCTAAAATTTGCGATTTTAAAACAATTCTTATTATATATGTTTTTTATTTTATTATTTTAAAATTATTATTAGTATTTTTTAATGTTAAAGAATCTCAGGATTCTTGGGGCGGGGGCTCCCAAATGGATTTTCTGGATTCACTACTTAAGAGGATATGTTGTCAAGTTTAAGAGATTTCTGAAATCCATCTCGGATAACGCATATAATAATCGAATCTGCCCCGCCGTCTACTATACAGACTTCGGGAGAGGGGTGTAGCTCAGATGGAAGATCGTCCGCCTGTGAAGCTGTAGGTCGTCGGATCGATCCTTCTAAGTGGACCCATTTGCAGTTAGGGCTATCTTCCGTTCCAACCAGTGGTCCACAACTGGTTCATCAAAGGCCGTGGTATGTGCTGTCCTGTCTGTGGGAATGCATATAAAAGACCCCTTGCTGCTTATCGAAAAGAGTAGCCAATATGACGGCAACGGGTTTCCTCTAAAAACATATATCAGAATGACCATATGATTGACGTCCAATAGCCGATGGTAAGATAAAAAGTGTGCTGTAGAGGCGTCGTTAAATAAAACAAACGTTACTGTACAGACTTCCTCGTTTTTACTCCCGCAGACGTCAACAGGATCAAACTGTTGTCCGCTTTTAGCAAATGGGTTCTCTGGGTTCTCAAAGTTGTATTTGTCTATAATACCATGACAGTAGCGGATCCAGAGAGGGGAGGTCATGGGGGATCAGTTTCGGAAATCCTGCATCCGCGCCTGTACGGACTCCATCCATCCCTCCTCAACTCGCTGATCGTAACTTCAAATGTGAACATTGGTTCTGGAGACGAATTATGACATAAGCAGAGGTCAGGAATATAATTATACAGATTCTTGCGATTTGGTGAAACTGAGAGAACGTATGTACGAATAATCGTACTGAATTGTTTTAACTGTCTTTACCAACGTATGTTTGTTAATGCCAGTCTCTGTCGGTTATTCTACTCACGGACCAATTCAAACTGGCAAATATTACCGTAAATCAGGCGACGTTTGCATCTAAACCATATTATTTAAAATATATATATATTAAGCCGGTTATAATGTATGGATTTTTTAATCCTAAATACTCCGATAATGAGGTTCATTGAAGCAATTGTTTTACGTTATAAATGAAGCATATGGAACTGAACGAGAAGAAGAAGAGTATCCTAAACACGGAATTGTGCTTAGCACATATGGCTTTTTCAGTGGCGTGCAGAGGTCTGGTGATGCCCAGGGCCAACTGCTTGACTGTTTGCCACCAACACTCAAGTTTAGGGTCTAATTTTAATTTCACTTTTTGATGCTTCTCTGAAAGGGATGCCCGGGTCGGTTGCCGCCTATGCCCCCCTTTATGCACTCCACTGGGCTGTGCAAGCAAGATTGACTGTATTTATCTTTTCATTTGGTTATTGACCTGTTTACGCTTTCATTGGACCGGGTGGTCGAATCACGCAATCTCCTCGCAGCTAAATATAATGGGCCAATGATGGGCGGACATTGCCTCTCTCCAATCCTATCTTACGTCCATATCGTGGTTATTTTTATCAAAACAAACACATGTATTTGACAAGCACACAGCACCATAATTCCTCAACCAACCCAATACAATAATTACGCGCCATTATCGACGTGGTGTTTTAACTTAATGAACCGCAATCGACTGGGAATAGAGATAAGCGTCCGCCCGCCCCGTAAATCACCGAAATGTTTTCAAACTGTCCAGGTAGGACAACAAGCTATAGTGGGTAGCGGTCGCCCTTTCCTTTCTTTTCTTGATTTAGTGATAAGATTTTACTCGAACCTGTTTGATAAACACCATACAACTTAAGGTAGCCTACTATATGCACCGTGACCTGTTAACTAAAATACGGCAACGATTTTAGTTTGCTTAGTCGATGATGCGGACCAAATTTGTAATTTGTTTGCTGCTGCCATCTAAAATGGATTTCGAACTTCAACTGTGGTGATGCCCTTCAACGGCTCTGGTTTAAAGACAACTCAAAAGGTTTACATTTTATAAGATTATTGGCGTTGAGACAAAATCTGAATGTTGTTGCTGGCATCCAAGATGGATGACGCTTGAGGATGTCGTTTTAAAGGTTTCCGGTTTTGAGACTCTCCTCGGTAGAGGGCGCACATTTTACGCTCTTAACGGAGTTCGTGCGCTAGTAGTGGAGGACAAGTTGAAAGCAAAGGCTGACAGAGTTGACATTTCTCTCTCATATTAATGACACGAGATAAGGGCTTGGTGAAGCACGCACCTTCAGAGTGGAAAATACACTTTGTGGGAAAGACAGTTTATCTTGTTTGTTTTGTGACACAGGTATTTTAGTCCGTTTTATTCATAATTTCTGAATTTATAAAAAAAAAACTGTTATGGATTATTGCTGCGTAACACCTGCAATATGAAGCAATATGGCTCGTCGTCGGCTTCTTTGATGTTCAAGGTAAGTGTTCTTGATCTCTTGTGAAATTCTACTCTACCTACCACATTTCCACTCCAGATATAATCCAAGGAATCAACAGTAAAGTATCTCACAGAGGACTGTATACACTTGTACATATGTAAAATATTCATAACAGTAATTTTTACGTAAAAGGTTTCTTTGATCTTTAAATATCTGAAGAATACATTAAGTCTAGTACTACTCTTGAAATAACAAACTACGACGGGTCTTGTGTTTTTTGGTAAAGTCAGTTGCTTTTTTAGTAATAGCAGTCCCCCCCCCCCCCCCCAATATGAATTTCGTTCCAACGGCTCAGTACGATTAAATGTTCATAAATTTGAGTTGAAGTGGGTTTATTCTGTAAATATGGCATGTCTGGAGTTTCTAATTTGATGGTGGTGGTGGGTTTTTTTTTGGGGGGGGTGGTGGTGAGGGGGGTTACACCACTATTAGAACAGTTTGGTTTATTAATCACCAGTTATTGTATGTCAATCATTTGATAAAAAAAAATTATACGTTGTATAAAGAGTAAATCAATCACCGATGGGTTTTGAGCTACTGTCTTCAGCTTGAGAATCCGATGTCTTACCATTGGATCACTGAGGTTCACATACTGGCATTAATTCAGTTACGGATTTATGGTGGAGGGTTTACCCACTTTACGAGTTTCATCCCTCAATAATACCTAAACAACCCCACCCCACTTATGTGGGAAATGTGTACTCACTTGCCTTAAAACCAACAACTCGACCTCATATGCAAACTTTAATATCAAGTGAGCTTCCTCTAATATAAAATCATTTAAAAAATGAAGTGAGATTCCCTTAATATGAAATCTGCAATATCACTGATCTTCAACCACATATTTAACATTGACTACCTTAGAGTATATAAATAAGGGCTAGAATATTCGTAATTGATTCATTTCTATTACATATGATCTACATAATTTATCCTGAATTATATACGTTTTATTAAAATTAAAGGGGCAATCTCATGGTTGCTCAAGGTGGCAGTCCTCCTAAAATTATTTGTGTTGAAATGCACTACATTTAAATGAATATGTCCCGAGTCACATGCGTACATCAATTATTATCAAATAAAGCAATTTACTGCCAGAAGAAATAATTCCATAGGGAAATAATTTTAAATGCGTTCTACATGAGTTGGTGGCTGTCCTCCTAATATTTATGTTGAAATATAGAGTACATGTATATCACCAACTACATTCAAACAACAAATTACTATAAATTAAAGCAGTCTACCAGTATACTTAAAATAATAACATATGACCTTGTACACCATTATACTCTGAATGCGCAGTGTTTAGATATTGTGTTAAGTTAATTTGGCCTTTATGTTTGTAGGGAATTATTTATTTGCTGTTGTTTATCGCTAGTTTATGTAGCCATGAAAAAAGAAGCAGTCTGCCATTCTTTATTGGTATTCAGTAGCGGATACTGAGGGGTCCGGGACCCTCCCTTTTTTCTTATTTTTAAAATATATTTTCTTTACATTTTACGAATGGAAGGACGTGAAAATTAACTATTACACATCACATTTGCACCCCCCCCCCCCTTTCAGAAATCCTGCATCCACGCCTGTTATTTATGACTG
>JAULBS010098521.1:0-16426 GCA_032355785.1 Symmetromphalus regularis | reverse complement strand
CAAACCCATTTAACAATTTATGTTGAATCATTAATGAGTTATTATTAATAACATTAACACAGCTATTGTAGGATGATCACCCCTCTACAATAGTCTAATGCATTTTAATTTCAATTTTTCGGCCACTGCTTAACAAGCAAACAAAAACGTTATCACCTGCCTCCACACCCATTTAATAATTAATGTAAAACATGAAAGTTAATATTAATACTTTTTAATATAAAAGTGGGGGTGGGGTGGGCATGGAGCCGGAATGTAGGCAGAGACCCATGGGCGTAAATCAATGAACACTTTAAACCATGTCGTCTTAGTGCAAATATACCGAAGAACACAAGTGTTCTATAATGATGTGGGGGGGTCAGCGGGAGGGTCTATCCCCCCACCACTTTTTGGACAATGGTGTGTTCCGTCCCCCCACTTTCAGGAACGGATTTCTCCCTTGCAGAGACCCCGCCCAACATAACATGCAATTTAATTTCAAAATTTCGAAAAATTGAATGTGTGGGTGGGGGAGGAATAATTATATATCCATTCCCGTCCAAAAAGTGGGTGATGTGTCCTTCGCCCATCCAACCAGGATTTGCACCTCTGCTTGTTCTGATGTTAAAATCAGCAATAAATGTATATACCTACATATCGTTTAATTATAAATAACTTTGCAGTTTAAAATTGTTCGCTGAAGATAGATACCTACCAACTATATTTTTATTGTTTTAACATTCAGCATTTTGTCAACGAAGTATACCCAACAGAAGAGTTTCGTTTCAGTCTAAAATTCCAAAGAAAAGTTTGACGGTAGATCAAGCAGTTACTAACGGAGAGGTCAATTATTACAACTTTTGAAAATGATAATCAAAAGTGTCGCGGAAATTCCTATCAAAAAAATGCCACATATCTGACAAAAACACAAAACTTAAAACCTTTACCAAAATTTGAAAAATCATCCAACTAAGCAAAAAATTTCAGGATATCATTTTTTTAATGGATATTTTGACATATATTTTTTTGGCCAATTTTAAGATGGGAGTGGTGGAAGCTATTTGTTGATCTGACATGGAATGACCAGCAGTTTGGTCCCTGTTTATTAAATTGAATTAATAGGAAATATGTAAATGGTGCAGCGGTTTAGCAGTTTGGTTACTGTTGACATGTTAATCATAGATTTTAACATGACAAAAAATTTGAAAGTTAAGGAATTCCAGTTTTGTTAACATCAGTGATATGGTACCAAATTCATATTTGTGTGATAAATATTAAGAAAGTTGTGATGTTGTGCTAATTTTCATCACAGGGACGTCAGTAATGAATTTCAATCATAAAAAAAAGGTCCCCTCGAAAAACGCATGGAGGTGGGTATTATGACTGGACTAATAGTACTATATATTTATATTAAGACACTGTAAAACCATTAAGAAAAAAACTACAAATGTAGAAAAATGTTATCTACTGAAACCTCTATTACATGTATTCGAATAAATATTAATAATATTTAAAATAAAAACTCAATTTAGGGCAAAAGCAATATCAAGTTTGATAATGATGCATTACTGTAAACATAACAAATTACAATTAATAAAATTATACATGGTTAATGACACTCTCCACAAATTTTTTGACTAGTAAGTCTCTTTAACCCAACATGTGAAAAGTACAGAAATCTATCTAAAAGAACAGACATTCCAATCATGCATATTTCTGAAGGTCTGATAATGCCTTAATACATAATACTAGTTACTATATTTATGAAGAATTTTTTTTTTTTATAAAATATAAAGACGTACCTAAATATAAATGATACTGATGATGGACCATACCAATCTCCGGGTGTTTTTCCTAGTCTGAAGCCAATCTCAACCAGTTTGTGAAGAGAGAACGGTATCCTGTCTGATTTGTGATCACCAAACCAGCTGATAATCTCCCGGTAAAAGGTGTCTTGCTCTCGACTTTGTGCACCATATAACCGCCATTCTTAAATAACATTAATAGACAAAGCTAGTGTTACCATAATTTTGTCTTAAATATGCACTTTAGTTTGGGCACCATATACTTGTAATCACCATTCTTATCTTAGCATTATACATGTAAACACCATTCTTAAATAATACTAACAGACAGCTGGTATTACCATATCTTTTGTTTTAAATACATACAAATTCAAAGATAGATGAATGTCTTTGCAGTAGTTATTAGTGAGATACATTTTATTAAAAGGATATTATCTAACTAAAAATAAAATGTAAAAACATTAATTTTGTAAATGGATGGTCAAATCAAGAAACGATAGTGGCATTCTGTCCAATTAAAATTTTACTAGAAACATAAAGTTATTTCAGTTAATAAAAAAAGAACTGAAATTAAGACAGTAGACTAGCATACGAAATATATTTTTTAAATTGTACTCTTTGTGATTAAAGGATAAAATGAGGCAGACATGTAGATGGTTATGCATCATGAAGTCACTATATTATTTTGTAATTAATAAAGAAGGTATCAATATCCATTATTTTGCGGAAGGAATATGTTAAAAATTTAAATGATCATAAATCAATGTGCTCTAGTGTGTCTATAAATAAAACAAAACACTTGAAATTCAAAATGGCTGCATTAGTTTGGACTTTGGAGACAGAGTTTCTTATGCAGACACACATGGATCACACCAGGTGTTATTTTCCAAACTGCCAAGGGCGTCTTTTAAAAAAACAAAATTGATTTGAAATATTCCTAAAAAGACACGTGACTCAAAAGTGTCCATTTTGCAGCAATCATCAGTATAAAATTTGTTGTTGCCATGGTAATCAAAAGGGCTGTAAAAATTGTCCCAAATGCAAGAGTGTTGTTTGTTATTTAAAAAAAGAATGTTTACCATTTTTCTTTAGTTTAACATTACAAGTTATCCACAAAATACATTTTCTAAAGTAAAGGAAATTACTATAATGTGTAGCATTAAAATATTTACTGCACCTCTCCCTAGGAAATGCAAGACAAAAGCCTGGGCCACCAGCATTTGACAACTGCGCAACATACAACCCCAGCCACAGTCAGTGGTCATCTTGGTGCCAGCCAGGGGAGAAAACTCACGACGATATGTAAACCATATTCGACTAGAATAGTCCTGATGAAACTCATCAACATTTCTGAGTGGATTTCTTTGATCAAGAAATTCTTTTTCTACAAAATAGAGAAGCAAATATCTTGGACACAGAAGATTTAGGCCAGCTTCAGAATGACTGCCTGTATGTGTTAAGTGCAAGCATGCATCTGTGTTTGTATATTTGAAGTATATTGTACTGTAGTATATTGTACATTCCACATACCTGAAATATACTGCAACTGCATGTAGTGTATACAATAAAAGAGATTATATATACTTTATATAAGAAGTACGTTGTAACTATTCATATTATAATACATTGTAACTATTCATATTATAGATATTAAGTACTATAGTCTGTTACTTTAGTTTGCGTGAACCTAGGCGAAAAAGCACTAGAGTCTTGGAAATAACAAAAATGTCCTTGTTCCAATTTTTTAAATTACTTTGTTCAATAATAATTTTAAATATTGCCCATTCAACGTAGTGTAAAACTTAATTATATTTGATAACGGCAACAGACATGGCAGATGAGATCATTACAAAGTGAGGTAACTCACATTCCGAACATCTCGGTCATTTCCGGTAATATTCGTATCTCGTTCATCATTTTGGCTTTAATAAATAAATCTTTGCAAATTTGGCATTGATATTAATATAAAAAATATATTTATAAAATAATAACTGTGTACCAAAAAATACATTATACAAATAATTACCAAACATCCCCATTCTACATGGATTTGTCCGACATCTTCAAAATGGCCATCAAATTAATGTTGGCTAGAAATGCCAAAACAATACTTTTGACTGCCGTTTAAACAATACAGAACGAATGGACACATCAATCCAAAGAAAAAATAGAAAGAAAAAAATTATTTCTAAAAATATCAACATTAATGAGGTAAGTTATATATTTTAGTTTTTATTCGTTAAAAACAATGTTCCAAGTAGCGTAAACAAACTGTAGGTAGTATATGTTGTATATTGAGGTATACCGCTGCGACTTGTTAGTATGTGATACATAATTATATAGTGTATAAACAAAGAGTGTATATTATGTAGAATGTATTATATATAAGGGTATATTATAATTATATGTATAATATATATTATGTACTAGGAAGTATAATTATGCTATATAATGAAGCATACTGAAGTCACTTGTTTTATAAGCTATATAAATGAGGCAGTTGTTTTAAAGAATAAAAATAACTCCAAAAAACCAAAACATTGCTCTCTCTCTCTTTTTCTACTAGGAAGTATAGAAAATGTATTTAGTATATTGCAACTACATATAACATACATTATTTAAAAGTAGTATATGCTATATACATGAACATGAAGTATAGTGTAACATTTATTCAGTGCAAGCTCTGCCCCTCGCCAAATTCACCAATGGCAAAATTAAAAAACATTGTCGAATTTTAATGTAATCTGGCGAAATTATTTCTTTTAATAATAGCTATTTAAGTGCAGAAAAAAGATGAGTTTTCAATTTTTGAAATTTTTATAGATAATTTGGCGAATGTTACTGTTGTGCCAAAGCACTTAAATATAATAAATACTAGTTTAGGCAATACTTTGAAAAAGACTGAAAATGACAGGAAAGTGAAGAAAAGATTGATCGTGTAATTGTTTAATGACCCACAACCACAAAATAATAATAATAATAAATATTGGCTATTGGGGTAGAGAAAAAAAGGTGAAAACAGTAAAATAAATAAAAAAGCTCACATTGGCACAACTACATCACCACACAAACCCAGAGTAAGACTATACACAGGCATATGCCAGAATTTCTAAATGTTTTAATATTGGAATAAGATATTCAAAGTTAGTGACGATAACATATATAATGTGGTGCTCACTAATCCTACTTTAAGTGTTATAATGCACTTGCAAAAATCATAATCATGTACAGAAAGAATTAACGACAAGTGGCTCCTAAACCATGTAGTTCACGAGGATTAACTAGTTGTCTCCACTTGATCACTAATCCTAAGTGCTGTAATGTCATTGCAAAAATCATTAACACACATACTATTTACAAACAATATCAAGCATTTTTCTTTTTTATTTAGTGGTAATGGTTTTATCCTACCTAAAGGATAGGGGGCTTCTTTAGAAGATTTTAATACATATGCCTTAATGACATAAAGTGTATGTAAAATTATACAATGTGTCACAATTTTACTATGATTAATCTAAATACAGACTTTCATCTCAAAATTGGCTTTAATCCAAAATATAGTAAACTAATTTGTAACAAAATGTTGGTGTAATGAGTGAAAACTGTTAGGGCTTATAGGCAGATTATTAATAAACATATAACATGTATTTGTTTTATGTGACATTAATTTTGTGAAATTGAAGAAAGGTGAAACTAAACTATATAAGGCAATGATAAGATATATATATCAAGATATCCACCTCACGATACAATAAGAATGTCTTAAAAATAATGTTTATTAAAATAATACTGGATATTTGACACATACAATTTATAATGCATTAATAAATCATGAAAAATGGAAATGAATTCAAACTTATTAATATTTTTTAAATAATCCATGACTGTGATGATTTTCCAAAGTTTTAATACTCTTAAGAGTCCAATGTCCTACCACTGGATCACTGAGGCTCACTGACCAAATGTATATTCTAAAACACGTTGTCAAACATTGTTAACAGGTGTGTAAAATAATTTGCATGGTATCCCAAAGATACAGGTGTCAAACAATGAGAATTTAAAAACCCTACAGGACTTGACTTTTATGGACCCAAAGTCATGCTGGATGATATTTAACTGCTGAGCGTTTGGAAGACATTTGTCTATGTAGATGTAGTAGAAAATAATGGTTATAATTTATGAGTTAGAAAATAACATTTAATAACCTATCAAGCATTTAATCCACCTCAAGCAATCAAAAAAAATATCTTATAACAGCAATGTATTAGAAGGATCTACACTAAAATAACAAATATTTTCCCCGGAAAATGCAGAGTTCCCAAATCAACCCTCCCTCAACTCTCTCCCATCTCACATGCCCATGCTTATAGCATCCAATTCTATTGGTCTCCTTAACAACATATACAGTCATGTAATTATTGGTTTTATCTGTGGTATGTAGTAGGTCTTGCTCAATAGCTGTGGAGCCATTTCTACACATATATGCAAACTGGGCATCCTTTCAGCATTTTAGTTTTTACTCTCATGATATAAACAATCATACCTTCAACCTGACGATCACGATGATATAACTGTCCAAGCAAATATATTGGACTGTCATGTCTGAAATTAGCCTTAGTCTTTAGTGCCCAACCTGAAAAATACAATTTTTCGATTTTATAAAATTACATACACTGCATATAGTTTACACAAACATACAATAATGTAAATAAGCTAATCCTAGCAAACATTTTGAATGAGGGAAATGACCAGAATACAAATACATCAAATATTTATATAAACAGTTACATTTTTAGTGGAAAGAATAGCATTTGACATATGGATTTGTGAAATTCAAACAGTACCACAAGGTGTCTATGCAAAGTCACACACTTTTTAGTTTAAAATGATGTGTCATGGCCTCACATACCCACAAAGGAGTAGGTATGATAAGGGCCATTATAATGATATTAATATAAATGTATATGATGGAACCTCATTAATGCTCCTTACTTGTCTTCTTCCACAAGAATCTTTAGGTGTCTGCCAATGGAAACTGAAGAAACCCGAGAAAAAGGGGCCTATTTAGGGTATATATTAAAGACACAATCGTGTTTGTTGAAATTATTATGGTAAGAATTGTGGATGTTATTAAAACACATGAAAAAAAGAAAGAAGTGTGGACTATTAGAAGCATAAACCATACAAGTATTTTATATGTAACATTGGGGCAAGAATTATGCTACCTTTATATATTGGTTATTATTATATATATAAAGTATTATTTTAGATATAAGATAAAGTACTGCTCATAAAAGTAATTTTTAGGTCATCTGAATCTTTTAACTTAAAAAAATATATATATATTTTTGAGAAACTGGCCCATCTACTACTTAGGAATGTATAGTGGACACTTATTAACTATACTGTTATAATCTTATCAATATATAATCAGTGGGAAATTGACATGTTGAATATATATGATATTAACTGACAAACACTGGTCATCTACCAAAAAAGGGTATTTGAGTGGTTAGGTAGCATGACAGTAACTAGTTGAGTTTTAGCCAGAAAATAAAGTTAAATTAGTGCGATTTTCTCAGGTTGGCAATCAGCACCAACAGTGATTTTAATTCGCTTAACAGGTGAGGCCATCTCAAGTTAGAAACACATAATACAAGGCTGAGAATGGCAAATGAGAAAAATAGATGAAATTTAAAAAAAATGAAAACAGAGGTCAGAGAACATGGTCAAAGAGTATATTTCATGGAAAAGCAACAAGAATGTGCATACCATTTCATTTAAGTGGTTTTAGGAGAAAAAGTGTTCCAAAAGTGTGATGTTTTTGCATGTGAGCAAAGAGACTAATCTGGGGTAGTGTTAGGGAAGGGATGGTGCCCCCTCCCAAGGTAGGAACTTTTTCTGAAACAGAGAGGAAAAAGGAGCTTTCTGGTGAACTTTGAGGGTCCTTTTCCTCCAACTAATTCCACTTAAATTTGTTTTTGCCTGTCTTATCAATTTATTTTATACCATCCACATCCCTTTCGCCAAATTCAATTGAAATAAATTGTTTCAAACATAAATTTTACTAGCTATGATCAAACCGCGGATGAGAAGTTTACGGGTGCAGCCATATTGTATTTCAGGTGACTGCTCTCGACCAATATAAGCTCAGAGATCCTTTCCTTAGAAAGTTGGATATGGCCAAAGTTATCCGGGAGAAACTGAAGCAAAGCATGATCGTTCAAAGAATACCAAGTGCCAACCGCTCACTTGTTTTTCATGGGAACAGTTTCAAAACTATTTTTTATTTTCCGGAAAACTCTTCTGCTGAGATTGGGCTCTTTTTCGTTACTTAGAAGAGAAACGGGCCAAAAACAATGAAACTCACACCCTTCAAATTTTTATCTTCGAATTTAGGCAATTCACAAGATCGATCCTGGGGAGATAAAGTCTGTGGAATTCAGCAGATCTGCGGACAGTTCTCACCCCTGATAATATCAACTCAACTCCAGTGTGAGGCCACACACTTACACCCCCAAAAGCAATAATAAACCACTGACTGTATGTAAATAACGTTTCTAATAACTGAATTAATAATTTATTGAGTTAGAAATCAATTTGGATCCATAGAATGTGAAATAAAATATCAAAAAAGTAATACAACAAAATGTGTCCCTCCATAACATTTTCAGTGTGTCCTTCCATTAAATGATTTTCTTTTAATTAAAAATATAATTAATGACTCATGTGTTTCAGATTTAAAAAATTATTTAAACAACAGCTTAGCTTAATTTTAGTACTACATTCAATGATACTGGATGTCAAGAATAGCAGATAAAGCAAAGTAACAGAGTCACTAACAGCTGTGTTGTTTTTGTGACCTTCCATCACCAAGTTTAAAAAAAAAATTATATTAAAAGAAAGTCATTAATTTTTATGCAACAGTGTAGAGGAACCATTTAGCTACAAAAGTAATCCAAATCTGGCATATTCATCTTTATGTCAAAGTGATAGACATACTAGTCCATGGGCCAATAATCAAAACCATCTCCCCCTTTAGGGATTTTCATTCACTATGTTTTTCAGTTAGCTGGAACCCTCAGCTATTAAAATCTGCTTGTTTGCCGTAAAATTGATGGTGGGGGTGAGTGCCAGGGCCGTTGCTATGGCAACACAATGATGAAACATTGGAATTTTACAAAATGACATATCAATATAACTAAGAAACCTAAAAGCACAAAATAATTATCCAGTTGATTGCAATCACGGCCTAGGTCAGGTAAGTTCATTACAGATAATCAAGGTCAAGGTCACTGCTTGGACGTCAAACAGAAAACATTGTTAAAATTTTCTTATCTACCGTATATCATTCACCACCATATAAGTATGTAAGTCAGGATCAAAATCAATTGCAGTTTGGGCTATTTTCTGTTTGAAACAGTGGTCCACAACTGGTTTATCAAAGACAGTGGTATGTGCTGTCCAGTCTGTGGGACGGTGCCTATAAAAGACTCCTTGCTATTTATCAGAAAGTGTAGCCCATGTGGCAGCAGCAGGATTCCTTTAAATATATATGTCAGAATGACCATATGATTGACGTCCAATAGCAGATTATAAGATAAAAATCAATGTGCTCTAGAGGTGTCATTAAATTTTAAGAACTTTACTTTTTTAGTAGCAATGGGTGTCTTAACTCAGAAAAGGGGAGATAATAAAATAGGTGGCGTGTCACTCGTCAGGGTCCAACAAACTTGGACAATAGGCTGATAGCTGTATTTTGGTGTCACGAAATATGCCAAAAACCAAGTTTTCTGGCTTGTCTAAAATCAAAAAACAAATTCTACCAGTGTATTTTTTCAAACTAATAATTAAAAACAGTAATTTAAGTTTGTACACGTTTTTGTTGTCAATGGTTTATCGGGTATTTCCTTGTGTGAGGGGAGGAGGTTGGTGAATACAAAACGAACCAACTTGATAAGGTAAAAAGGGCTACTGCTAACACTCCAATACCCGACTCATGATATATAATTATTATTAATATTGGTGCCGTTTTTTGTACAAATCGGTGCCAGTTTAGCCAAACAAAATGACGAAAAGTACAAACTAATCACCAATGATTCACGAGTATGTAGTAAAATCGATGACTGATACATAATTTAAAGTAATAATTTTATCAAAATTCAAACATAAATGTGTCTCATACAATGATACATATATGTATCATATAATTGGAAACGCTGGCACAATTTTTACAGTTACGAGTTTTTTTTAGCTTACACTTTACAAAATAATGTCAAATTTAGCACAAATATTTTTTATCAGTACATTCATTAGTCCAAGTAAACTAAACTACCCAATGAAATGCGCAATTAAACCAATGCATTGTAATTCACACGTTAAAATAATAAAAATTATGTAACCCATTATGAATGCCAACTGGCACTGTGTAATAAACTTCTCAAAACACAGTTGGCACCTACACCCCCCCCAACACCCCCCTTCCTTACATACTATCTTTATTGCATATTGAAAACTTGAAACTGTTCACAATTTTTAATATTTCTGGGTGTATTGGGTTTATAAAAATTATTTTATTACTAATGTTTTGTTTTACCATAGTTGGAACCATCCCAGACATAGGGATGAGCACATTTGTCTACTATTCACCTTCTGGGACCAGTTACTCCAGGCCCTATAATATAGACCCTTCTACTGATGGTTTGTTCACCTTCGCCATCAAATACACAGAATCATGATTTCCTAATTCTTTAATCAGGTCCAACTTTAACAGGCAGACACATATTCCCACAGGATATTCAATGTGTATTTAAAACTGGATAACTTGTGGTGAATCAGATTCCAGGGAATTTCATAGGGATCTATACATCTCTCTAAAGAATCTGATGATGCACTTACTCTCATTTATAGCAAGTAAAGGGATAAAAATTATATACCCTGAATGAGATTCAGAACCAATATCTACAACTATTACACCTGGTGCATCAAATTGGCGAAACAAAGCATAGTTTTATTACTGAATGATGAATAACATATGGTAGATAATAGCATTTTAGGAATGTGTTTTTGTTTGACCTCAAAATATTGACCTTCACCTTGACCGTTACCAAGATCAAACATTTTGGAATGGAGAAAATGGGGCTTCCTGGTACCTCACGAACTCTACATAGTTATTCTCACAAAAGAAGTAGAAAACCATTATTTTTCTTAGCAGGTAGATTATTTCACTAAAAAGAGTTCCACTTTTTTCTTAACCATCACTATTTTATAATACAGATACCAAAATAATCACATCCTGGATCTTTTAAATTTCGAAATTAATTGCATTTAAAAATAGCCTGACTTTTGTGATTTAAATGTGTTGAAACATGGCAACAATTTTACAAACTTGGTTTAAAGGAGTCGTCATTATACATCGATAGGGATGACACAAGAAATTATTAAAGTTGTGTAAATATATTTCAGTGTTTCTAGAATACAGTAACCTGACGGGCTACTAAATAATCACTTTCCACTAGCCCGATGGCAAGTGGAATTTCAAAAAGAAAGAAGAAGAAAAAACTACAAAACTGTAACGAAAAGCTCTTGACATACTCGTTTGGATAAATAAAGTCTGACTATTATTAGCCTGGAACATGTCAAATAGCTTGCTAGCATAATCTGAAGAAAAAAAACACAATCCACGATTTCTGTTTCTGCCAAGATGTTGAAAAATCCCAAAGAGTGCCCAATGTCTTCCCTACAGAGATTGTTTTTCTTCCAGTCAAAATATAATACAATTATTATAAGTAATTAATTTATCCATTGTTATCTATTACATTGAAGGTAATGATTATTTTACTTTCGGTTGTTAGTTTTTAGTCTTAATCCGACTTAGTCATCTGCGAAGTCCAAGTTCCAGATTGAGACAATCGGCAGTGAATCGCACATGGCAAATTTGTAAATAAACTCTTGTAGACCGCATAGATCTATTGTGTTCTTTTGTTTTTAAAAATGGTAACACTAAACTTACAGTGAATCATGTGCATTTTTTGTAATGGATTTTTTTTAAATCTTGCAAAATTAGTGAGTCAATATGATTGTCAAGTTTAAATTTTATTTTTACTTTGTAGTATTAGGAGGTAGGGCTAGTGAATTTTTAAGTCGGGCTAGTGAATTTTGAAAATCACTGATCCCATGGCTAGAGGATTTAAAAAAAATTATAGAAGACCTGTGAAATTTACATCTAATGACACAGGGCTATTTGCATGTATATATTATAAAATATCTATTATCTGAAGTAGTTTCCCAAACATACACATAACTTTACAAGTTTAGCACTACACTTTTGAGGAATTCACATGGAAGCATTTTTTTTGAAAAGTTAGCTAAAAACTAATTATGCTTAGAAAATTATTATCTCCCAGAAAAGTCTTCCCGAGCAGATGAAAACGAAATATGGAGAGAAAAAAAACCCAGGAGACTCATGCCAAAAACAGGGTTGACTAATCTGACTACATATACATTTAATATTTTGGCTCCGAGACTCAATGATATTTCACAGGGGGTGAATTAACATTTTCCGATGGCAAACTGGCAGATGGTCAAACTGACTTCGGGGCAAAATGACATAGATTAAGATCAAATGTCATTGCCTCTATATTTCACATTTGTGCATTACAGATTCATACCATATTTCATATTATTCCAAGCAGACATCAATTTTGTTTTGACTTTTTCACCATCAACGATCTGATTCTGATCTTGTTCCCTTTCATCATGCTTGTATCGATCATGGCAACTTAAATACTTTTCACTATCTGTGTTTCTAATATTATACCAGTGATCACAAGCTTGTGGAAAGTCTGCAGGGGGCAAATATTCACAAACGTTTTTGTTTTTGTAAATATGAGCACGGTCAACACTGCGAGGGCTGCTTTTATTCAATATGTTTTTCTGGTTTGTACATCTACCAGTAGCTTGCGAAATAGTTTTTTTGGACACAGATGGAAATGCATCTAAATTTGAAATTTGTTTACTTGATAATGGCAAAAAGTTGTTAGCAATTTGTGCGTCAGACTCAGTGCTTTGAACTTTAGTTATAGGTAAACACTCATATTTTGATTGTTTCACATAATGGCTATCTAAGAGGTTAGTCCTTGTCCTTGGTCTATCGTTAGATTTTTTAATTCCTTGTTCTTTTTCATCATTTTCATAAAGAAGCAAAGTTTGTTTTCCCCGTAACGGCTGTTCATTTGATAATGGCAAATCAAATGCGTCAGACCATGAATCTAAAGATGCTATATCACCAGAAACTCTCCGTGGAGAGGTATCTGATAAATACGTTTGACCAATACCCCTGTTCATGATAATGGAATCTGAGTAAGTATTTATTCTGAGAACACAAAAAAACACAACACCACAAGGAAATACGCCATTTTGTATTCGATCCGATCATGTGATCAACATTTCCGCTTTGCAATTAGCCATAGACTAGAGTGACCTCCCCATGATTTACCATAATACTGACATATTGGGGGCGCCTAAACACCGGAAAGGAGCGGAAAGAGACCAACAATGGCAGAAAGAGGCAACATGAGGCGGAAAAAAGATAAGAAAACTGTAAAAATACGAAACAAAGCATAGAATTAGCGGGGTGCCTAAACACCGGAAAGGACCGGAAAGGAACCAGAAACGAATGGAAAGGAGTGGAAAGAGGCCAATAATGGCAGAGAGACAAAATGATAAGAAAACGGTAAAAATACGATACAATACTGTAAAAAATAAAATAGAAGGAAAATTGAGAAAAGAGTTGAAATACTTGTATTAAAGCTGACCACAAGTTGTATTTTCGCTGTATTCCATAAATCAAAGGTGTCAAATGAATACAGATAATTAGCTTACATAACCGTATCATGCATGGTATAAAAGAGATGTTAGTGTTAGGAGCCACCAAACCCGCTGCCGCCACATTAATTCCTCATCACTCAACCTGTTATGTAAGAAAAGTATGTTAATTGTAATCTGTGAAAATGTGTGGTATTTTTTTTCTTTGAACGTATCAAATTGGGATTCGTATTTTTAAAAAATCCCCCAATGCTCAAGAACATGAATAATGTTTGTCTCTCTGTCTCTCTCTCTGACTGGATCTGCCCCTATTTACACGTGTCACTTCTATTTCCTTTTTGTATTATAATACATCATCTGGTTAATTTTATTACCTTATATCAACATTCACTTCGTCCACGATCAACTTCGTCCGTGGTCACTTCATACACGATACAACTTCGTACACGATACAACTTCGCACATGGTGAAAAAAATATAATGTTAAGTATTGTTCGACATACGTATGTCTTAATACGTTTGAATTGGTTGTTTAATTTGTTATATCAAATAATAGTATGATATAGTCTTCAATAATAATGACATTATTTCAAGTAAAATTACGTTTATCCTTAATAGGCTTCAGTTTCGTACACTGCAAAACAAAACAACCAATCGATGTAAATTGTTATCTATAATTATAATATATTATAGTAAATCACAGTGGAAATTATCTCCACAAGATAACATTACATAAATAAATGGTAAACGTAAGCATAAATACAAAAATATTTAATTATTCAGCCACCATACAAAATATCAATAAAGTGTTGAAATACGGTAATGAAAACATACAGTACACTTGTAAACCAGATTAAAAACTCAGTTGGAAGAATAGCAATATAATTTATGATGTATAATTTATGTAGTAAATCGCTTTGACAGAATACTGAAGTTATGTACTGATTGTACTATATTTAAATTATATTAGAGGAGTAAGTCTTATTTCCATATAACACAGTTTTAATATCGAAATCTCTATTATAGAAGAACATACATTGGCGTAGCTTGGGTCTTTTTTCAGGTGAGGCATTGCTAAGTTATTTCTCATATTTTAATTAACTTTTATAATATCAATCACATTAATTGTTTTTCTGCAAAAAAACATCTAGTGAGGCAGTTGGCTCATTGCTTCAATGGAAGCTACGCCACTGACATAGTTTGACGAATATGGTCATACAAAGGACAAATGAATAAAAAGTGGACTGTGTCTTCTCAGTAATGACCACAACTACATTGAAGGGTTATCATAAATATGCCCTGTGAATCTATGGGCGTTTAAATTGCTGCAATCTAAGCGAAGTCTACAGTGAATTACATAAATGTCATTTAGGTAAATCATATATACAGTCGAACCTGTATATGACAGCCATTCATGGGACCAGACAAAAGTGGCCGCCATAGAGAGGTGGCCGCCATATACAAGTCTAATAATAGATAAAAAAAAAAAATAAAAAAAAAATATGTGCATTAGAACTACTAAGGATCCATATACATGAATAACTTCGACTTCAGTCCTCAGCTACAGTGTCGCTTACATCACCTTGTTACCCGCTTAGTGTACCTGCTTCACTCTCGGATAATAATGTCATTATATTGTATTATGCCGGACGTCCGGGAGTGCATACATTAAAGTGGTGACTGTATCTGTGGGTGCGTTAGGAAAACTTTCACCTCTTCATGGGACGGAGATACGTTTTACATCGCCTCTGGACCTGACGCAACCAAGCTGCTTTATTCAACTCTCCAATACCTCGCAATACCTTCAACCGTCAATCAACTATGGAAGAGAAATGGCCTTTTCAAACAGAAATCAATCGGCACTCAAATCTCTTCCTATCTGTGACCAGCGTGGGGAGGCTCCGATTGGGCTTACTGGCGATCGGGTCGGTTGGTGGTCGTCCTTCGAGGAGAAGGGAGGATGGAGCGGGTCTGCGCTAGGGGCGTAGGCAAATTGCTAGGTGGGCTCGTCCTCCTCCCCTCTTAACCTTAGGAGGGTAGGGGCATCCGATTCCCGGATCAATGGGCGGCTCTTAGGATACTCCCGGAGTTTACTTAAGGGGCTTCCAAATTTAAAATTAACTCCGGTTTATTAATATTTATTATTTAGATCGACCATCAAAATTTAATTATTCCTCGTCTTCAAAATTTTAATTATATCATTAAAGGACCCCTATTTAACCACTAAAGCAGTTATAATAACCACCAAGCTACCCCCTTCTTCTTTTATCCCTTCATTCTTTCTTTTCTCCCCGGACCCAGTGCCCTTGTCTAATGACATTGGGCCCGTGGTGATCGTGCCCGAACCAAACTGGACGTGGGCACGTCATAATAATACTTTTCCATTTTTTTCCATTTCAGTATTTTGAGCATGCCCACATCCAGTTTGGTTTGGGCATATCCCCCTCGGATTCCGCGCCTTAAGAGGAAGGCACCTAATCCGGGGCGAACCTATATATAATAATTCTTCAAGTCAAGTGTACCTGCGACGTTGTGTCTATGCCTGAATGAATTTAGTCAACCATTTGACGCTTTAGCCTGGTGGTAAAACTGCTAATATGAACTTTTGTGGGGAAAAAGTAAAGGAAAATTTATTGTTTGTTTTTCTGAATCAGTACACCATGTAAAAACAAAAACCCATGTTTCTGTCGTGGGCAACTTTTTTTTATAGCCTTTTGAAATTTGGGTCCCAAGGCCCACTTAAAAGCTATTAAAATAAGAGGGTAGGGATAACATATTTAAGATTTTAGTGACTTCTAATCTTGCTATTGTAATGA
>JAULBS010098510.1:0-16429 GCA_032355785.1 Symmetromphalus regularis | reverse complement strand
AGATCTGTTTATACCGAATAGACAACCTTCAGATGAAAGATACAATGTATTCTAAAATCAGAAATCAAGGAAACATGATAATGCTTAACTTAGAATAGGGCATTTGTCACTTTCTTCATACAATAAAGGGTCTAATGTCAGTGTGATTTTCTTTCGTAGGGACTAATAACCTTTTTATTCTGCTGTTCCCCAGGTGAGTGATTTTGTCCAGTAATGTCTACTCTTGTTTAATGTGTATTTTGTAATTGTCAAAGAAAACTGTAATAACTGTACGTTCAAAATGGTTATTACGTTCCAAGATAATATATTATAATATGTCCTAAAGACGTTACACAAAGAAAGAAGATCATTGGGTGCAAATGGTAGCCAGAATCCAACAACAACGCAATATCATATTTCTCAGATCTGTTTATACCGAATAGACAACCTTCAGATGAAAGATACAATGTATTCTAAAATCAGAAATCAAGGAAACATGGTAATATATTTCACAGCTGGAAACAAGGAAGAAAAATGGCATAGGAAACGCAATACGCAACAAACTTACCTATTCGAATGCATTGCGTGTAACAGCCAAGACCAGGCGCCGAAAACTGATTCACTGACTGTTTACCTGGAGAACTTTCTCCACGGAAAGTACGTCAAAGCGAGCCAGCCTCGATCTCATTGCCAGAGATACCGAAATAAAGACCCAATGAATCACGGAAGAAGAAACTTGCGAAAACAAACCTTTAACACCTTGACGCTTATAAAACCACCAAACGAAATAACATAAAGAATCTATGCTTGTTTTCCTCTTATTTGCGGCTCGTGTCGGTATTTCATCACGCAGTTCTGCACATTTGCAAATGCGGTGAAAACACCACAAACTGATGCTTATTTTTTTGTTCGTATCTTAGAAGCGCACCACTGTTTTATTGGTACAAAATGTAACTTTGCACATTTTCAAATATTAACAAGTTGTAGCAAATATTAACACGTGGCTGCAGAGTAACTGTGTAAGCCCGAAATAGAGAGTACACTGCTGGGTTTTATCATGTTTCCAATCATAATTATTTTTACAATTTTTTTTAAAACTTAAGATAGACAACATTTACGCTCTAAAACTAGATACAAAAAAAATTGCTTTTTATGTAATAAATACACAAATTTCTGCACCATAAAAAGTGACAAACTACGTTTAAATGTTCCAACTGAAATTTATGTACAAAGTTACGAGGTCGAGCAGAATTCATATTATCAAGGCTGGCGCAGGGGGAAAGAGGGCATTCTTCCCCTCCCCCTCCCCCAATAATCTGCAGCGCCCTTTTTTCGAAAAAAGTTTTTGCATGTGGTACATTTATTGAGTACGATGTAGGCGACCTTCAAGTGACTGATTGCTCCCCTATTCTGTCTTGTCCACCCCCCTAATATTTAAACGGCTACGTTGGCACTAATTCTGAGAATGAGATTCCTACCCCAATGTTGATCAGGAACACACAGAATTCTTTTACATATCAAATTGAACCTGCTTCTATTACAAATGGCCATAAAACATTTAAATTAACCCTTTTCTGAAATTTGGTATAGTCTTCATTAATTATTTACTTTATACTGTTGTCAACACCCTAAAAAGTTTAGCTACGTCCCTGATATAATGCTACATCTCCATGGTAACATAGTCGTAATATTATGTAGATGTGGGAGGAGGGGCAATCACCACTGGGGCCGGTTTAGACCTTGCGGAAGCGGGGCACATAAGGTTCGGGGGCACCTCACCTTAGAAATTAAATTACATGACAAATAAAATAAATGAACTAAAATGAATGAATAGAACTAATTTTATCATTATTACATTTTTTATAAAGGAAGTCTTTAGTCTGGGGGTCCCTTCTGCCAGGGGGTCACTGGGTAATTGCACCCTTTGCCTCCTTATAAATCCGGCCATGGTCTCCATCTTTATCGACTCCCCTTTTTTATCCGATTATAATTGGATCTGAAGTATATTTCAACCCCCTCCATTAAATAAAAAAAAAACTATCTTTCGCCGCCCCCTTTTACAACTTCTGGATCCGCCCCTGGGTAGCTGTTACTAATCATCTTCATATTTTTTTTCTTCTTTGCGTTGTCATTAGCAGGTTTTGAAAGAAAGCAAACACGTGTGTTTTAATGCACCTTTTATCAGTACTCAACTTGTTTCGTGTCAGAATTGTTGATACAGCTTTGAAGTATTTTTAACCGATACTGCCATATTTCATTTCCCTTTTAAACTGATTTTCACAGAAAGTCACCAGAGTTCACACGGAATTTACAGAAATGAGTGCTATGTCGATATTAACAGATATGTTATCACTTCAAATAACCAAACCAAACTGCATCTGACTCGTGGTTAAGAACTTTTAAAGTCTAGACATGGTCGTACACAAAGTCTGAAGAATTTACTATAACACAAATTGGAATGCCGTCATTGAGACTTTACTAGCAGTCCCGTAGAAACCGGAGCCGTTTTAACACATTAAACGCATACTCCCACGAACCCTTGACCTAATTAACTTTCAAACAATAGGGGACAATTTATTTTTAATCATGACTAATATGTATATTTTTTGGCGGAATAAAAGTATTTTCGGTGACAAAATAAATTGGCCGAAATCCAGAGTTTTCTAAGTATGAGGGGGTTCCTGCAGAAACAATGCTACCCTTTTGTCACGTACTTTTTACTGCCCCCACCCCACGTCTTTCAAATGCACTCCGCCGGCCATTTGCCCCCCCCCCTTTATCCTAAAGTTGTTCCTATTGGCCTGTTTAGGGGTCATTCACAATTTGCTTTTTCAAACAGAGTACGAATTTGTAGACCCAAATGTGGATTTTTAAAGAGATTTCGATCGAAATTTAATGATTAATTTAAATCTGAACGTTGGCCGTGATCGCCCCTCGTCTCTGCCCCTGCATACAGTTTGTACGAAATGGAAAATGTCGATAATCGTGAACGACCCCTTAGGGTCCATTCATAGTTTACTAATATGGACATACTGACATAATTATTTATTTAGAGGAAACCCGCTGCCACCATCTAGGCTACTCTTTCCGATAAGCAGCAAGTGGTCTTTTATATGCACTGTCCGACAGACAGGACAGTACATACCACGGCCTTTGATGAACCAGTTGTGAACCACTGTTTGAAACGGAAAATAGCCTAAACTGCAAATGAGTCCACTGAGATGGATCGATCCGACGACCGACAGCTTCATAGGCAAACACGCTACTGTTTGAGCTACATCCCGCTCCATCTCCCAACAAGTCGTGTATCTAGCGTTAAGATGTGCTATAATATGATATCACCTGCACTACGTGTTTCTTCACCACTAATACACAAGAGGCCATTGTTTTCAGTAGCGGATCCAGAAAGGGGTCAGGGGATCCGGCCCCTATTTTCTAGAATTTTTTCTTCTTTTTATATATATTTTTCGAGTGGAAGGAAGTGAAAATTACTATTTTTCCCCAGTCCTATTTGGACCCTCCCCCTTTCAGAAATCCTGCATCCGCGCCCGGTTTTTAAAGTTGGAAATAAAGTATTTCCTCAGACATCATTATAGTATCACTCTGGTTAGTACCCTCAAAAAGTTAGCTTTTGGTCAACAACCTCAAAAATTCATCCAATATATTCTGGAATGTTCTATGGAGTAACATTGGCAGTCATTGGTGAAACAGTAAATACCAGTACAAAATAAAATTGTTTGATGTGATCTTGTAGAAATTCATCGCATATATTCTTCAAATAATATATTTTCAGCGTAACGTTGTGTAGTAGTGGATCCAGGGGAGACCTGGGGGTCCGGACCCCCTGGGCAGCCCCCTCTGGATTCGCTACTGAATGGCACGATGATGTCAACTGTTACCTGTATTTTGAAGCAGTTTTCGGTACTCCTCCATCTTGTTGTCTCGGAGTTCTTGCTGCCGGTCAGTCTCTTTGGCTTCTATGTGTGCTCTGTTTAGATGACGCTGGCACATATCTACAAGATGTAATGTAATGTCGTGTTAACGACGTTTCTATAGCACATTGATTTTAATCTTATCATCGGCTATTGGACGTCTATCACATGGTCATTCTAACATGTATTTAAAGGAAACCAGCTGCCGCCACATAGGCTACTCTTTCCGATAAGCAGCAAGGAGTCGTTTATATGCACCGTCCCACAAACAAGACCGGACATACAACGACCTTTGTGGACCACTGGTTGGAACGGAAAATAGCCCAAACTGCAAATGGGTCCACTGAGAAGGATCGATCCGACGACCGATCGGTTCACAGGCTGACGCGCTACCATTTCTATCTTAGTTAGACCATGCAGTGTACAGCTCCCTTTGAACAAGTTGTATACACCTGACATCCTTACCCTTTAAATCCATAAACCCACCCTGGTTCTAGATGTAAAACCTATCAACAAGGTCATTATACTTCCCAGAAACATAAAACCCAGACAAGCAAACACACTACCCATTATACAAATTATACAAATCCATACTTTAACAATAAACTGCATTATATACGCTAAACATAAAAGCATCGTAATTACCATAACAACCAAAATAAAGGGACACTACTGTAACTTACCAAAACCTCGAGAGGAATAAACGGCACAGCGGCTACGGTAACGGCTCCGGTGGCGTCGGGAAACGACATGTTTTATTTGTTAAACGCACATTAATCCATCTGATTTCATTATATGCAGATTTCTTAACACGCTGGTCACATTTGTTTGTTTACATTCCTTATTAACACAATTCCACTCTGTTTCTCGTAATGTGAGTTAACCTTTGTCAACAAGAATTTGCTAATAACGGGTATTAGCGTCAACACACAGGCTCCTACCTGCACATGTCGGTAACCCAAAACTTTGTGTAATAAGGTTGACGAAGTAAATGAGTTAACAGTCTAGAACCCGCGCAAATCGAGTGTGACAGTTAACGCATATTGGCTCGCCACGACCCCCAGCGATATACAAAACATACCAAGTTTATTTTACATGTGGAATATAAGCGCTGACCTGATATACCACACCGGCTGGCAGTCAGGTAGGCGGCGTCGTCAAAGACAACAAATAGAGAGGTCTAATATGGAAAGGTGCGAATCCAGAGGAGCTCTAGGAGTAGGGGCCCAACTCCCTTCAAGTTGGTTACCTCCTAGCACTTGTAGGCGTATTGTAAAGTATGCATTGGCAGTATTGATGTTATGTGCCCCCTCCAAATCCGCGCCTATAACTTGGAGAGGCAGGTGCGGTTGTGAAATACGGGCGGTTTTGTTAATATTCCTGCACGTATTATCGTGAACGTAATCAATAGCCATATCGTTATTCAAACCCCATGTCGTTTTCATTTAGCTCTGTTATATGAGACGTATCGCCTTTCCATGATCTCAGAGATAACATTGTTGGTGAGATCAAAACCAAATAATTATTATATGCGATCAAAACAAGGCCATATATGCCTCCAGGAGAGTGTGAATTTGCTTTTATTCAAATATATGTATTACTAGTGTTAAGATTTAAGTTAAATACGTAAATGTTCAGACCAAACGAATCTAATACCAGTCATGACTAACGTCTGTCAAAACTGATAAAACCATGAGTTCACAAAAGCATTGTTTTCACCAAAACTGTAAAAACTATAATATACACACTACTAGTATCAAAATAACGTATAAATGTCTGCGACCAACATCTAGCGAATCCAGATGGAAGATACATAGGCAAACACATTACCTTTTTTTTTTTTTTTTTAACAATTATTAGATTTCCTTTCTTGTACAACATCCCTATCTTTTTTGAGAAAAATGTATATGTCACAATCCGCTTTTTTAAATTTCTGTATCCAACCCTTACAACTAAGAATTATCCTCACAATGTCAGGGATACCACGAGTCCATGAGACCCCTGACAACTATAGTTCATAAAAAGCCGGGCTGTTTACTGCGCCATCTATACGAAAACATTTTTGGTGATATCATGCTTAAAAAATATTATCCTTTCAGATCGCTCATTTTATAAGCCAAATCGGCAATTGTCATGTTCTTGTGGAAAATTCCACAAAACACTTCTTGAAGTTGCTTTTTCGCAGTGAAACTATGATTGAATTTAAAGCTCCTGTTCTTCTTTGGTAACAATTTCTTACAAAGAAGGCAACTGTCATTATTTAGCATTTTTCGTATTATCTTTGAAACTGATTCATTATTTACATCGATAACGTGATTTACATCAGTGCATTGAAAGCCGAATTGTGATCTTCTCATGATGAGAATCATCCAATCAAAAACTGTTTTCTCGGCCCGGGTTCTTATGAATTATATTTGTCAGGGATCCCACGGACTCGTTGTAAGGATGACTAAGAATAGCCAGTATGGCGGTAGCGGGCTTCCTCCAATGACCATGAATCTCAAACACTGTATGTCTGAAACCTAATAACCACTGAATAAACAATGTGTAGGATGTCTTTAACCAGTCATTTTAAAATTTATTTATGATGTCATTTTAATGGCAATAAAATTATTTAACAACTAAACTCTGAGATTATGACGGGTCTCGGCAATGCAGCAAAATAAATTAGATTTGTGTTTCACGAACACCTTGCAATATCACTGTTTTGAGAGAGATTCATTTGAACTATGTCTTATGCAGAGATACGGTTTTGATTATGTCATCCAAATTATACATTCAGTATCTTCTTTATTTCTAACAAGTTGGCAAATCAATAGAAAGTGATCAGCTATTATATTATTATTTGAATACAATGCAATCGTCAACATAAGGGAAAATGACATTAAACCTTTCAAGCAAATTGACCCCTAAACTGTTATTTCGGGTAATGATGTTAAGTGATTTCAGAAAGAATGCGAAATTCATGTCTACATGAATATTTCATTAAAAACTAATGTCTTTTTTTCTTTTCAATGCATTCTAGAAATGTTAAATATATTGATTTGTCAATTTAACTTCTCTGTTCTCTATTTTAAAAGTCTAGTCAAAATATTATTTTCCTTAAACATCTGTTTGAGGCACTCTTCTCTGCCTTCTATCGACTCTTTTTAATTGATATGTACACATGTAAATACACGTCAAAATCTTATGTGAAAATCGAAATTCTAATCTCATCCAGACTTCGTTTAATCAAAGCTGATACTGCCTTAATTAGTTTGCTTGTTTGCCATAACGACATGAGAAACAGTGATTCATGTTTTGTGACAATTTCCTGCCTAATTACGCTGCATGTCTTTTAACTTGACATTATTAGTGAGTGCTTTCCATTATAGGCTTTGGTTGTCATGCAAACAAGCAACACAATACAGTACTTGCATATCATCCACGCAGCTGTTTAGTGTAACATGTACAGTCTATAAAAGAACACACTAATACTAAAAAGATGATTCCACCTCTTTTTCCTTTCTCCCTTTTTAAAATCTTTATTTCCTCGGGTCACATGCCCTTCGTGTGAGTCGCGGGAACCAGGGGAGGAGTGGGTTGTGAGGGTGGTTAGAGTACATATGGATGGATGTTTGCACGTAATTATAAATTTATGAATGACTGAAAAGATGTTCCCTGCCTGGAATAGGTCCCTTTGGTCCTTCAGAGTCCCCACCCATGGGATATGTGCTTGAACACTTCAGTGACAGGAACACGAAAATAATTTAGCCTGTCCAGATTCTGAAAAAATGACCGGTCCTGGTAGTGACGCTATCGGAGTTGCGGCTGGTAGGTACCGAGATCAACTCTCAGTTGAAGCATGAGATTTTTAATCTCGAAACTTGTTACTACGGCAACGAAAATGGCGGTGAAAAATTGTCAAAAATGCGAGAATAGTTGAAAATACATTTTTTTATCGTTCCTATTTTATTTTAATTGTCAAAATAATGCTATTAAAAAAAAAAAATTGCGTTTTTCTTTCATTTCTAAAAATATATAAATTTTTTCTTTACATTTGCTCAAACAAAAATTATCAGTGAAAACAAAAACGTGCATGATGAATGAAGCAGACTGTGCATGCATGTTTTCTATAATAGATTTGTTAATTGAACTGAACAAGCAGGTGTTTTCTAAATGAAGAAATTTTTACACATATTTTATTTACACTGCTCAGAATCTTATGTACTAACGTACACAATAAAAAAGAAATCACCATGACAATGAAACTAATATATGTTATTAATGTCATATGCAGAAAACAATCCATTGCACGTAGATACAAACAGTAGTTTTTTAAATAGCTTTTACGTATTTGCGGAGTAATGGTCGAGAATTCAGAATGAAACTATTCAAGATCGCGTTTTGACAAATCGTTTAAACCCAAATTGGCGAACAGAACATAGAATTTCACTTTCTTATATTTTACACCAGCTAGTGTAAAACTTGCAGATTTTATTATATAGAAAACTCTTTAGATTTCTTGTTTGTACAAAAGTCCAATACTCAAACAATGGGTTTCCTCAAAATACATATGTCAGAATGACCATATGATTGACATCTAATAGCCAATGATAAGATATAAATCAATGTGCTCTAGAGGCATCGTTAAATAAAACAATCTTTACTTTACGGTCTCTTGCATTTCATCTGACAGAAATACGCTGATGGCAGAGTATTCAGTTTATTACAATAACAGTACAAAGAAAACTCTTAATTGGTTGGTTGAACTTACTGTATATCCAGATAAAGTTAAAACAAACAACTCATCTTTCTGTACACTCTATCAAAGACAGAGGCCAATGTTAATAGGAGAAACCAAACCTGTGGCTTCTCTTATCGAGACACAGCAAGCGATCTTTTATATGCACTATCCCACAGGAAAGATATCACGGCCTTCAGTAAACCAGTTATAGACCAATGTTGCATGTAAGTAGCATACACCTATTCACTAAGCCTTATGGAGCAATCACTTTGAAATGGAGTCGGAGCTAAACAATTCCCGAGCCTCGACTTAGATTTGATCCCAGTACCTACAACCGCAAGAACCATAATGTAATCGCAAAACACCGGGAAAAGCGTAAACATTTGTAAAGGGAGATAACGAGAGATAATTGATATTCTTACTAAGCTTCTCCTGATATTATTCATTATTTAACCGAACTCTTTTATGTCTGAAGGGTGTAAAGGTTCAATCAGCCAGTTAGTCCATTGAGGAACAAACTATCTATTAGACCAACAGCTCAAACATCAGTCAACCATTTTGAATGAGCACATAATTAATATTTCTTTGTGAATATCAATAAAATGTTTAATGCTTTGAATTAGCTTCTTAAAGACATAAAAACTAGTTACACATTGTAATGCATGTTCGAATATTACTACCTTGTTAGTATTACAATTGTACTTATAACGTCTTGTCTGCCCCTGGTGGGATAATTCGTCGGATCAATCCTTTCAGTGGACCCATTTAGACTATTTCTGGTTCCAGCATGTGATTTACAACTGCTATAACAAAGACACTAGTTGAACTATGTCTCAAGGTTGAATGATCAACGAGAAATCGGGACTACGAGTCTGATCAGGAGTTGATACAGAACATCCTTGAATGTGTTCCAGTGTTTCGATGGTAAACGTGATCTAAGCTCAAACAAAGGGACTGGATGTAGCTGAAACGGTAGCGTGTGAAGCTGTCGGTCGTCGGATCGATCCTTCTCAGTTGTTCGGGCTATTTTCCGTTCCAACCAATGGTCCACAACAGGTTCATCAAAGACCGTGGAAAGTGCTGTCCTGTCTGTGGGACAGTGCTGCTTATCGGAAAGAGTAGCCTATGTGGCGACAGCGGGTTTCTTCAAAATAAATATGTCACAATGACCATATGATTGACGTCCAATAACCGATGATAAGATAAAAATAAATGTGCTCTAGAGGCGTCGTTAAATTAAAAAAAAAACTACTTTACGGTCACTTGCATTTTATCTCAAATAAATACGCTTTTAATCTTTACTAAGCTGACACAAAATTATTGCTCAATACCTTTATTTCTATTTTATGGGACGTCATCTGCTGATCTTCGATTTTAAAAACAATAACAATTTTATAGTTCATATTTAAAACATTTTATTCACCGTTGTATATAACGAATACCCACTGGAATAGCCAGTATTTTATACCAGAGTTTTGAGAGAAGAAAGGGAGCAGAAAAAAGTAATAGGACAGAAAGACAGTCAACTATAAAGATGTTCAGGAACAACATGATTGGGAGGCATCGCCAGTGCGAATACATTACTCCTAATTAAGAGTCGGAAGAAGAAGGGTCAGCATTGTACATCTGTGGCCACATGCTTGGCGATCTTCGCCTTCCACACCGCCTCTGACACTCTCTCAACGAGTAGAAGTTGTTCTGGTTACCTTGGCAGCCACCGTATATAAATCTCTCACACCCTCTAGAGTACCTGTTGTAGTAATAACGAGGTATGTATGCTCGGCATGGACCCCGCATCATGGGTTGTCTGCAAGCTGAAACAAAACAGGAGTTGATCATTAGTTTATTCCTTCGGAAATCATAATATACACCTCTATCCTAGTACTGAATCCTCCAACGGAATACATTCTTGAGGATATAGTCAATTCCACGTTACGTATCTTACTTTGTAGACTCAGTTTTATTAAGAGCCACATTTTCCACGTTACGTATCTTACTTTGTACACTCAGTTTTACTAAGAGTCACATTTTCCACGTTAAGTATCTTACTTTGTACACTCAGTTTTACTAAGAGCCACATTTTCCACGTTACGTATCTTACTTTGTACACTCAGTTTTACTAAGAGCCACATTTTCCACGTTACATATATTACTTTGTACACTCAGTTTTATGCATTTAATGTAGTCGTCTCAATTTATCCAATTTGTGGACTTCTGTATGTGGAAAAGATAATACAAGATATCGTTTGATGCTGCTCAGAAAGAGTAGCCTATGTGGAGGAAGCGGGTTTCCTCTGAAGACAAAGTGTCGGAAACTCCGTTAGTTTGACATTTGATAGCCCTGATTAACCATGTGCTGGGGACTGAGTTTTGTTAAAATACTCTACAGTTGATGACCATCAATTTTGTCTTTAATATGCCTTGGACTCTGCCTTATGCAGATATACGACTTCAAGCATGATAACTGTTTAATCACACTAATAGTGTTTTAAGGCTGTTCCAAAGCAAGGAACATCCACCGATTGTTAGTCATTTTGTGTGCGTTACCATATCCAACCGGTAATTGGTCATGTTTTAGAAGTATTCGGAAGACACTAATGTACATATGTCGCATCATTAATTACCTCCAAAACGACAAAAGTGTTATCACGTTCAAAACCATAGTTTTTCATAAAGCAGTGCAAAGGACGAAAGGGAAAAAAATCTTAAAGACACACATTCATAAACAACAATAAGAACAATAATGATTACAAAGTCTGAGGTATCAAATCAAACACCTATTTTAAAAGGTTTTTTGGTAAAATTAATAGGATTTTAAATCAACAGCGTTCTTGAATTTTAATTGAATACGAGCACGGCAATATTAAAATAAAAAATCTGGAAAAGTAATTATAATAATTTACTTCTGTCAAATCGTTGTCTATAAACACAAACTCCACGCCTTCCTCTCTTAACACAATACATTCCACGTCTACAACGCACATTCTGAAATAAATAAACAAACAAATAAATCAATAAATGAATCAATAAATAAACAAACAAACAAATAAATAAATAGAAATAAAATGATTCATCTTCGCGCATTTCCCTATAAAACTACCTGGAACTATCGAATGAAAAATTATATTTTAACACATTTTTTGTTTTCCTTTTAAAACATAATTAAATGATTTTATTTATCCAAATTGTTATATAAAGTAATTTATAATACTATATTCAAAAATAATAGATGTGAAATGTGTTACTCTTCCCCAAATACGAAGCATTGTCCATGGTAATAAATTATATAATTATTTAGTATTAATGATTAGGGATAGAAGAAAATCAGATTGATGAAAAGAGAATTTTTCAAACATATTCCATTAGCCCACAACTGGCATATTAAAAGTTAACTATACATAGATGTCAAACATTTGGTAATTTTGACACGTAGCCAATTCCAACGGGTTTTGAACCACTGTCTTCAGCTTAGATGCCCCATGTCTTACCGCTGGAGAGTAATCCAATATAATATACTGTGCTTTAAGCCTTCACCATTAATAGAAAAGAGTAGCCTGTGAGTAGATGGCATTCTTCTGTAGACTGCTGGTCGAAACAACACATCTCATTTTACACCTTCTAGTCCTATAATTATACTGATCGTAATTTCAGACACGCATGTAAGGGAAGCCTCGAAGTCAATTTTAAATTATTATTTCTTTTAATATGTGGTATCCATTTCCTTTTTGTCCGATGCTATGTTAGTGTGCCTCACTGGTCCAGTGGTAGAACGTCGGACTCTCAAGCTGATGACAGTGGTTCAAAACGCATTCGAGGCTGGCACACACTTGACTACGTGTAAAAATAACCAAATTTTTGACATCCTATAGCCGATGATTAATGAATCAATGTATTCTAGTGGTGTCGTTAAAGAAAAACGAAAAAAAACGATGCTATATTATACGTTACAGACCCCCCACAAATAAAAAAAGAAAATATTTACTCATGCTCTCAAGTAATTATGCAAGCCATATTATTGAAACAGAAAAATTGTTTAGACAAAAACACTATTATTGTAAGCTATCACCAGACTTTACTATTACTTACTGCGGTTGAATTGAGAGTTCCTAATTATAAGGTCAAATTTAGCCACTGCTTTGAGAGTATCTCACTTACCCAGCACGGGTTCCTGCGACGCCTGTGACATTGACAGTACTGATCTTGATACATTCCTCGTGGACAAGGAAAGGGACAACGTCTTCGTCCAGGTCCTATTGGCCCGGGTCCTATTGGCCCGGGTCCTATTGGTCCTGGTCCTATTGGTCCGGGTCCTATTGGTCCAGGTCCTATTGGCCCAGGTCCTACTTGTCCAGGTCCATATGGGTCAGGTCTGTATGGATCAGGTCCATATGGGTCAGGTCTGTATGGATCAGGTCCATATGGGTCAGGTCTGTATGAATCACGTCGATGTTTAGCTGGAAATAATAATTATAATAATAATGATGATGGTGTTAGTGATGAAAATGAAAAAATAATAATGATGGTGATGATAGTGATGATAATGAACAAATAATGATAATAATGATAATTATGATGATGATGATGATAAAAATGAACTGAAATTATTTTCGTCTCTCCTTCCAGTTCTAAGGTATTCCAAATAATATAGCAGAAACTATTGGTTAATGGAGGATTCAAAATTAATATCTGCTGAACCTTTTTTCGTTGAGTATATTTCAATACACGATAAAATCTGACAGATATTACCATAAAGGGAGTAGCTCATCAAATAGTGAGCTCGCTTGAACCGACCCATTTGGGATGTTTTCATCCCATCAGTAGTCCACGACTGGTGTAACAAAGGCCATGGTATGTGCTCTCCTGTAAGATATCCCTTGCTGCTGTCTAGAAGGAGTAGCCTATGTGGCGTAAACGGGGTTCCTCTGAAGACAAAGTGTCGGAAACACCGTTTGTTTGACATTTGATAATCTTAACTATGTTGGGGTCATTGTCGCAGCTACGATCTTATATTGGAGAGAGGGAAGTATTTCATAATCAGAGCCCGCGAAGTTCATTTCAAAGTGGGGAAAGTAGGTGACCGAGGGGCAGCAGCGTTCCTGTAGAAACCCCCTCATACGTCGAAAACTTTTCGGATTTCGGCCACTTTATTTTGTCACCGAACCTGAACATATTTTTATTCAGCAAAAACAATTTTTAAGTGATTTGTTTTATTAGTTGTCCCCTAAAAAGTCGTGTGTCATGCCCCCCCCCCGCACCTGCCCCTACTCCGCGGTGGTTGATATTGTGGAGGCAATTAGACAGAAAACACTAATAGGATTGTCTGACGGTAGGCGTCTCTGTCATTATTGTCCCCTCTAGCGACACCAATGTAAACAAACGAAACATTAAACAAACATTCATTAATATTCCCATAACGTACACCCAGTTGTCCTAACAGTGAAATTACGTTTACAACATGCTAATTAGTGTAAACAACGTGTCCATGCCATCTGTCACTGATGGGGCGGGGCTGTTTCAACTTTCATGAACATTTATTTTTATAGTGATTCATAAAAAATTACTTCATGGCTTAAAAAGAGATATCTTTTCAAAAAAAAAAAAAGAAAAAAAAAAAAAAATAGTTTTATGATTTTGTTTACATTAATACTTTCATTATTTTTTATAAACTCTTCTTCTCACAGTAAAATTTGCTTTGGCTTTTATAAAATTAATATAACAAAGGTACGTTAAAAGAACTGTTACGCAGAAAATCTTTGCCATGAATAGGGTCCTCGAAATAAATATTTTCGCTATACCGATAACAATTATTATGTTATTAAATAGGTGTTTTCATGTTGACCTTATTATAGCTCCGGCGGTGTTCCTATTAGACCTTTGGTAGCTTTGTTGGCTCGTGACAAAATATTTCAAAATATGTTTCAAAATACTTCTTTCAACATGAATTTTAATTGCTTCAATTTGTTATAACGATATATTATTTCGGTCGATAATAAGGGACATATTTTGTTACCTTTTTTAATGCGTAAACAGTTTTTAATTAATTATAATTTTGCTAATTTTTTTATTAATAAGCCACACCAAGTAAATATTACGGTATACTAAAATGTTAATTTTCATTAAATATTAAAACACGAATGTCGGACAAAATTAACGGCAAATTTAACTTTGTAACTGCCATATCTTCGAAAATATCAAATTTTTACTGGACCATATCTGTGACCGGCCGCTTATTCGCAGCCCTGTGTGTTGATTGTTCTTATTTTCGTGCTTATATCCAATTAAGGTTCAAGCAAGCAAGACAGGATAGCATAAACCACTGTCTTTGATAAATCAGTTGTGGACCACTGGGCAGTGTACACCTATTCACTGAGCCTTGCGAAGCTCTAACTCTGGATTAGAAAACTACTCTACCGGAGCCGGTACAGGCCTATAAATATGACTTATTGTTATAAAAAGCGTTGAGTTATACGATATTTAAATAGACTGATAACTTACCGTCAACATAGCTACTGGTACCCAACAGAACCGTACACACAGCAAGCAACGTAACAGATTTCGTCATCATCCTGATTATGATAATCCTACACATAAACAAATACAAGTGATAAGCAAATTAATCTACATCAACGTCCTATACATAATTATATCATAATCACATTTTAAGTTTTCTTAACAAAATAATATTTAAAAAAATCATAGATCGGTTACCTTCTAAACAAACCTATTCTTCTTATTAATAATTAAAGTATGTTCAACAGTACACTAATTGTATGCACAATTTACACATTACTGCTACTTAAAATACACAAAATTAAAGATGTAAACTTAAATATACATTATAATGATAAAATTAACAAAAATATTAACTATTCACTGGCAATTCAATCAATTTCAATAACCTATATCTACCACAGTCCAGAATTATATAACACAATACTTTTAAATTATTTAAATTATGCTACATATATGTCATGTAATAATACAACTTCCAAGTATATGTATATGTAAAGCAAAGAACTTACTTGCAATAGCACTGGTATACTGTTAGCAGTAGCAGTTACCCTGACATGTATGCACGTCCTTATATAGACCACTAGGTCTAATTTACAGTTTGTCAAAGAGTAATAACATTTGTCCTTAACTAACTGACAGACCAGAGGTCGTAGCAGGTCAGGTCAGCCAGTTATGATATATTTCCCCTTTCAGACTAATACGAAGTTTGGGAAGGGTTCACGCACTAATATTGTCATGAAATGAATTCCGTGTCAATTACATAACGCTGACCATTTCCTTTCTTCCGGGCGGTGGTTTTTTTGTTTTGAGTATGTATGTTGTTGTTGGTCTGTGTTAACCATTTAAAAATCTTCTCATTACATTGTTTTTGTATTGTTGATAGAAACAAATGTCTTAAAAAATATAGTAAAATGCTACGAGAATCCTTAATTTAGGCCATATTTATTTGGCGAATCCCAAGTAATCATATACAGGGGCGTTGAAACGAAATTCCTATTGGGGTGGGGGTGAGGGGGTGGGGGTGCGGGATCTGCTCCCGTTTTTGAACAGCAGAATTTGCCTGTGAATAATTCAACGAAGAATAAGGAACATATTTATGGATTCCAACGTCCCTGATATGTTTTTAAAACTAATGTATATCTAGTGTTACTGCTGTGTTTTCTTAACTTCCAACATAGTTATCGACTATAACCACGCTGGTTATACGTGTAATGATTATGCGGTGGAGTACAGCATATGCGGTTCAGATAATGAACACGAAAAAAGAGCTAGGTCAGAT
>JAULBS010098499.1:0-16429 GCA_032355785.1 Symmetromphalus regularis | reverse complement strand
TACTTTTAACAAGAACAATGTCTGCCATTTCAATAGTACTACACATGAAATTAGATTAATTAAGAGTATAGATGTTATACTATAAGCACAAGAGCAAGTGTACTTTTAACAAGAACAATGTCTGCCATTTCAATAGTACTACACATGAAATTAGATTAATTAAGAGTATAGATGTTACACTATAAGCTCATGAGCAAGTATACTTTTAACAAGAACAATGCCATTTCAATAGTACTACATATGAAATTACATATGAAATTAGATTAATTATGAGTACACGGTATCTAAATGAAAAACGTGATGTACTACGTGTAAAACGTGATGTATTACGTGTAAAACGTGATGTATTACGTGTAAAACGTGATGTAAATTATGTCAAACGTGATGTAGATGATGGGTGTTTAATATAAATAAGACTAGAATTAAAGAGTTCGGGGAGGCTGGCCGAGAAGGAGACGGAGATGTAAGCCTGAAGCTTTGGCGAATCCTCCATGCTGCTGAGGAAGGAAAGATGGGCCATGAGGGCCGGTGCTAGTATCTATTAGTAATAAGTCTGTCTCCGCCGCGCGCCTGGTTGTCAGTTATTTTTAATGTAACCACTATACGATCATAAATATAATAAAATTCTCTGTTAACAAACGGGTCGTGTTGTTGCGTTACACTAGATAGTTGTTATGAGGGCGAAATGCGCGTATGTATATAGATCCCATTTCAGAGGTTTAATTAAAAAAGAAGAAAAATCTACAGAATTAAAATGTGGAAACTTTTGTATGATGTAATATTGTAATAACTGCATAAGAAACTGACGACATGTTTTAGTGCCCAGACAGGTGGAACGACACTTGACGTTTTTCAGCTCAGCGTGCGGCCTAGTTAACAGAGACCGGTTTTGCAACAGCGGCAATGCTATTCGAAGGTGAAGGATGTGAAGATTAACAATTGTATGCCACGGTCCCGACCCCAGAAAAGGGGTGTCCGGACCCCCTTGGACCCCACTAGTCTACTTAGTAATACTGTTTAACCAACCCCATCACATTTGGACCTTCCTTTCAGAAATCCTGCATCCGCACCTGCTATACCAAGTTGAAATAAACTGGTTTAACGGGTTCATTGTGGATGACTGGCTAACTTATCAATAAATAAGTTATAAATATAAGCATCAAGTCACGTTTACAGAATATGTCGTTAGGATGAACATGTCCTCAACGAAACTCTCACTAAGTTAAACTTTTTTATTATATACATAACCATCAAATAGATACACAAACCATAAGATTATCAGTGAAAAGTTAGTTTTCGTCAAATTTCTTAATTAACCCCCTCCCCCCCCCATAACGATACTTGGGGTGTGTCATGCTGAAAGTGGTGACATAGTTGATTTTTCATAAAACGTTGGCAGCCTTGAACATTCAAGATGGTCACTAAACATTAAATGTAAATTTTGTTGCAAAAAAAGGCGTCGCTAATTATGGGGGTGGGGGGTAAATGGCCCTCTTACCTCAGGCTGTACCAGCCCTCATATACAACATATATTATCTAGTACTTAATATCTATAATACGAAGTATTTCCCACTTTTCGTCTCTGTTTCTGTCTGTTATCCGTAATTTTACTGTTTTCTCCTCTATTCCATTATTTTTGCATCTTTTCGCCTCTTCATGCCTCATTCCGATTCTTTCCGCATTTGCTTACTCTTTCCACTCTTTTTTTGCCTCACCGCTCCTTTTCACCTTTTTGCCTCTTTCCGCTTTTCCGCTCCTTTCCGTTTCTTTCTGCTCCTTTCCGGTTTCTTTCCGCTTCTTTCCGGTGTTTTGGCACCCAGCCGACCAACAGACATTCCCATAACGTGAACATAGTAATTATGTTAAGGGTAATGTCCGAGTAACTCTCCATTCCTGTAAAATAATGGAGACGAGGCCGAGTGCCATTATTTTTCAGGAATGGAGAGTTACGAGGATTATTCCCCTACTTAAAATACACCATTATCAAATATAATGAATCAAATATGTAATATACATTTTAACGTTTGTGGTTCTGTGGGTAATAAAGTAATGGGTTTTTGTGACGTCTCTTAGTCAAAATACTGATTTAACGGAACATATCCATTTGTTATATAACGCTACCCCGTTGAGAGTCTCATTTGTCAACCTGGCCAGTGCACGGACTATGTGTGTGCAGTATGCCTTGCACGTGCGTTCAAGTCTCCATTATTTTAGCCACGTGGAATAAACACATAATTTTGGTGGGACCTTAGTTTGAGTATGGCTGTCAACGAGACAGGTTGTCAAGGTGATGCACATTTATGTTTTTATGCAGAATGGCAGAAGTTCTTTTATATGTGCTTTCCCACAGACATGATAGCACAATGGTGGAGATTAAGGAAAGAAAACATTGGTTTTTTAACGACACCCTACCAAACTTGGTGGTGCGGTGGTTAAGATGTCTGTCTCATAGCTATTAGGTACTGGGATCAAATCTCAGTCGAAGCATGGGATTTTTAATCTCAGTACTAGCACCAACTCAGAGAGAGAGCTCCACAAGGCTCAGTGCGAAAGTGTAAGCACTTACACCATCCAGTGGTCCACAACTGGTTTAACAAAGGCCGTGGTTTGTGCTGTCCTGTCTGTTAGAAAGTAAAAAAGTAAAGTTTGTTTTATTTAACGACGCCTCTAAAGCACAGTGATTTTTATCTGATGATCGGCTATTGGACGTTACATATGGTCATTCTGTATTTAGAGGAAACCCACTGGTGCCACATAGGCTACTCTTTTTTGATAAGCAGCAATGGGTCTTTTATATGCACCATCCCACAGACATACCACGGCCTTTGATGAACCAGTTGTAGATCACTGGTTGGAACAGAAAATAGCCCAAACTGCAAATGGGTCCACTGAGAAGGATTGATCCAATGACCTACCCGTTCACTATACCAGAAATAGACCATGGCCTTATATGAAATTCTGTATTTTCCGCTATCTTCCAGTTGTATAATTCGCACTAAGACACGTATGACGTGGGCAGTTAGGTACGTATTACTGGTAAGTGATTAATAATATATATTACATTATTATTTTTATATACTTGTAAGTATCTTTACAACTTTTGTATTTAAAACTGCAATTTCTAAAATACTTTTATTACTTCGACAGAATTTTTTTATTTTGCATCAAGGGCATCCCATTCTTTTATTTCCATCAACTGTTCGCTTTATCTTGGCCACATGCCAATGGTTTTCACACAATGTTTGGTCCAGCCTACATCCAAGTTATTTATAATAGGAAAAAATAAAATTGTTGGCAAACGGCTTGGGGTTTAGACGACCTAGACTTTGTTATACCTGCCTACGTAAAGTGTCATTAAAAGCAATGTAGTAAAACTTGTATTAATCAAAATCAATGTTCAGTGAATAGTATTTGCTTGTACTAATCTAAATCGATGTGTGGATAATAGTATCGACATGCCCATCCTTTAAGTCGTACTGATAAGCCTGGTTTTGAGTGTACTCAGACAAAAACACATTATCGACGTCGAATGTTGACATAACGTAAAATGTTAACACAAAAAACAGATTTTCATCACTTTAAGACATTACTGACGAATTTAACCACAGTGTTTTTTGTTAATTATTGGTAATTACTTTTTTCATGAAAAGTTTAAATATAAAAGTGTAAAAAGAGACAAAATCAATTCTATCAAATTATATAATTATGTAAGAACAAAAATAACATTAAAAAAAACATATTTAAAAAATAATAATAGAAAAGAAATATCGAGTTATAGTAATAATATACAATGAACTCTCATTATAGCAGCCATGTTGGTTCTATACCATAAGTGGGCTACAACTGGTTTATCTAAGGCAGGGCCTGATTTAGGCTTGGGGTGGGGCTGGGGCATATCAAGATTGGGGGTTCCTCAACATAGAAATTAAATTGCATGACAAATTTAAAAAATGAATTAACATGAATGACTAGAACCAATTTTATAATTATTACATTTTTTAAATAAAAGAATGGTTAGTCTGGGGCCCCTCTGGCAGGGGGGCCCAGGGCAATTGTCCCCTTTGCCTCCTTATAAATCCAGTTCTGATCAAAGGTTGTTGTTTGTGATATCAATTGTCATGTCTGTGGGAAAGCACATATAAAAGAACTTCTGCCATTCTGCATAAAAACAGACACATAATCTTGACAACTTGTCTCGTTGACAGCCGTACTCAAACTAAGGCCCCACCAAAATTATGTGTTTATTCCACGTGGCTAAAATAATGGAGACTTTAACGCACATGCGAGGCATACTGCACATGCATAGCCCATACACTTGCCAGGTTGACAAAAGAGGCTCTCAATGGGGTAGCATTATATAACAAATGGTTATTTCTCCGTTTAATCAGTCCAATAGCCGATGATAAGATAAAAATCAATGTGCTTTAGAGGCGTCATTAAATAAAATGAACATTACTTCCGGTATAATTTTTCTAGCATATTTACATGTACCTGACGAAGATTTACACCATTTTGTTGTTAGTTTTTCTAATAAAGGAAAGTTTGCTTTCTATGGAAAGAATATATCTTCATTTATTTCTGAAGCGAATGCACTGTAAATTACTAATTCCGATGTAGTACATTTATTAATTTCTGAACTAAAAGTGAGTAATGAAATCTATCCGAATTTGACGTATTATCATTTACACCTGTTGTCGTATAATGAGTTGCCTCCCTTACCTAAACAAATAGCAGACGACATAAAATAAATAGCATAAAATTAAATACCAAAAAATAAAATAATGATTTTAAAACTTTTTTTATATCGCAGACAACATACTACATGTATACAGTACTTTTTTCCCCACATTCTCATCGATTTTCATTTTCACGAAGGTACACGTCGGGCAGGAGTACGTTATAGATGAAAGGATTTTAAAGGAAATGCATTACAATGGGACCGGAGATTTGGGTACGATATACGCAAATGTCCGATATACAGAGGCCGTTATATGCGAGGTTTTTTATTGGAATTATCGTTAGACGGGACTGGGACTTGGAGTTTCAGTACGGTATAAGCGATTGTCCGGTTTATCCGAGGACGTTATACGCGAGTTTTACTGTAGTATACATCTACACATTGAGCTTTGCGGAGCACTCACTCTGGGTTGGACATTAAAAAATCCTTTGCCTCGATTAAGATTTGATCCAGGCACCTACAAGCCGAGAGTCCGATAGCTTAACTACTATAGCACTGGGGATAAATGTCAGCGTCATTTTAAAGATGAATGGACGTGACGTAACTTCCGTTTAGAACTGATGGGACATGGGCTTGATCTTCTTTGGTATATTCATTGGACAATTTCTCGTTCTGTCCAGTATAACTGGTATACATTGGTATGGTGTTTTTTGGTGACTTTATTTAAGTCAAAACCATAACATTTTGATATGCTATTCTGGTGCCATTATTCAGGTCAAAACCATAATATTTTGGTATGATTTTCTGGTGTAATTGTATTAATGTCAAAACCATAACATTTTAATATGGCGTTTCTGAAGTCGCTGTATCAAAGTTAAAACCATAACATTTTGGTACGATTTTCTGGTTTGAATGTATTCAAGTCAAAACCATAATATTTTGGTATGGCGTTTATACTGGTATTATATTCAAGTCAAAACCATAACAGTTTGATGTACTATTATGGTGTCACTGTATGTTATGTGAAATCCATTTTAAAACTATGACATTTTTTATGTTATGTTTAGCGTTGCTTTCTATTGAGTTATTCATTCAAAACACAATTTGTTTTATATATTTGTTTTTATACTAATGTTTTATTGCTGCGTCTCCAGCCGAGTGCTTGGTGAACGACGTCCACTTTGTGTTGCAGCGTGTTAGAAAATCTCAGCATCTGCTTATCGACAACGATTGGAGGAAAACAGGAATCCCAGACGTGAGGACAGACTCTGTAGTGGTGAATGATGGCCGCCTCAGCAGGAAGATTCATGCTGAAAACAAAAGTTTATACTTTTAAAGCGTGGTAGTAGATATTTGAATTTAACTGAGAATAAACATGGAATAAAGCTATACAAATCTCAGAATAGGTGTACATTCTCAGGATGTGTACTTGGTGTAGTGTTGGCTATACCAGAGACATTACAAAGCTATACAAATATCAGAATAGGTGTACATTGTCAGGATGTGTACTTGGTGTAGTGTTGGCTATACCAGAGACATTACGGTAGCTATTTTAGCAGATGCATAAGACGTTGTTTTCGCCCAGCACTTACATCATGGCAGCTTGACACCCAAGTCACGAAATAAACGGAGTGTTTAAAACTTAGTCTTATCATTACTATGCTAACTAATATCAATCACTTGGGACCACTTATAATTTTTTATTTTACCGAATTTTAAAGGAAATACATATTTCACGTTAAAAACATCTGTTACCTCTATTATTGTTATTAGAATATAACCACCGATAACAACAAACAAATAGGAGAAAGAGTATCTAGATGTTACATGGCGGTAAATAAAATCGGCCGAAGTGTTCCGAATAGTTTTCCATTTTAATAGACTGGTTTTCGGCATAATTACCCAGAAGACCATCGAGAACCAGTCAAATGAATTGTTTTTATCAAAGCTAACTTTTTGGTCCAGTGCTGTAGTCAGAGGCTGAAAACAGACGAGGCAGATCAGAAGAAGGTTGCACTGTATCAAGTAGATTCGTACAGTTTTTTAAGCATGGTCGGAAAAAACAGGAGGCAGTTGCCTTGTCTGCCTCAAGGCTGGCTACGGCACTGTGGTCATTTAACAAACATCAGATTTTAGACGTTCGGATATATATACACTAAAGTGGGGTCACGGACATTGCAACAGTACAATTTGAATATTATCCATGATCTGTGGATGAACTATCGGAATCACGGTTGGTAGGTACTGAGATCCAATCTCAGTCGAGACATAGGACTTTTAATCTCGATGGAGCTCCAACCCAAAATGCTCAGTGGGTAGGTGTACGCCACTTACACCGTCCAATGGTGCACAACTGGTTTATCAAAGGCCTTGCTATGTGCTGTCCTGTCTGTGGTAAAGTGCATATCAAAGGTATCTTGCGCTAATCGGAAAGAGTGGCCAACGTGGCGGAAGCGGGTTTCCTCTAATGAATGTGCGTCACAAAACAGCATATGTTTGACACCTAATAGCCGCTGAGTATACAATGTGCTGCGGTGTCGTTAAACAACCCTTTCCTTTGATGCAGCCAAGCTAAGTGATATGGCCACAGACTAGAGTGACCTCCCCATGATTTACCATGCCACAGACTAGAGTGACCTCCCCATGATTTACTATAATACTGAAATATATGCCAGAGAAAATGTAGTTCCACTGTTGTATTTTTCTTCATTGGTAAACAAAATGCTTTATATTCTGAAATGATAGGGTGGTACTGATAGGGAAGTGGAAGCAGTTTGTGTATATGTGCATTTTGTCAGCATTGGCTGCTGCATTCTGGCCATGACAGCCCCTGTAAGTGAGGTGTAAAATACACTGAAATAGGTTTGATTTGGCTTTTTACCCCACGTGTGTTTGTTTAGGAGCTGAACAAGATATTTTGCCCTTTTGAGAGTACATTCCTCACTGGCAAATAAAGTTAGTTTAATGCACGTACTGTGGCCATTGGTCCTATCTAAGAGAACATAGCAAAATTAATTGTGGTCTGAGGCCTTATATAATGAACTCACGACTGGAACCCAGTTATGGCGGCAGCTCTGTGTGTGCTGACTGCTCCAGTTCGTTCAGGTAGATAGATGTACTTCTCGCACTCCCAGCGCGGCTTGGTAGTCTTGAGATATTCAAAGAAGAAGATGTCGTCATGTGGAGCGTATTTACCCCAGCTGGTCACGTGGAACTGCACGTGGAACAGGAAGCTAGCAGCTGAGGGGTGCTCCTTCAGATGAGCCTGTCAAGGAATATATATACAGGTTGTTATACATATGATAAAAATAAATCCGTTGGGAATCTTTCAATAATGGACAGTTTTTATCAAATGCAATGCACATACATTTTATCTAAATTAAGGATTTTAGAAGCAAAATTAACTAAAATCAGGTTATTGTTAGGATTTATGTATAAAAATGTCGGAAAGAAATCAATGTGAAAATCAGCTGGATATACCGTAAATTGCGAATAACACAAAATCATAATTTATGTCGTTTAAACGACAAATGATGTAGTTGCAAGTGTTAAACATTATTGCCTTGCAACAATACCATATTACAAAAATCAAAATATAGGGTGTCCAAAAATGGAATATAACATCAGTTATACATGTAAGATTTTCCTCCTATCAATATTTGTCACTTTTTAATGTTTTTATGAGGACCGCCACATCACAGAGATTCTGAATTCCAGAAAGTTGTTATGGTTTTGGTCATAGCCATATGGGTTCCCATTTTTGTGTGGGGAGGGTTGAGGCAGGTAGATTTTTGCCCGAATTTAATTTTTTAAAGAAAATGCCAGAATCTCGATAACGTCTATTTACATTTACACTTAAGACTACTACACCTTTTTACTGTAATGATATTAAAGAATAAAATAAAATGAATGTCTGGGCTTATATGTACTATAACTTGTGAGTACATTGATGGACATTATATCTGGCCAGCTCATTTTGACCGAATGCTACCTTATGTTTTGCCCGAATAACAACCTTGTGAGTACAATTATGGTTTTGGTTGTATTTATGTTTTATCATGAGAAGATAGGCATTCCCTAAAATTTATAATCTCCATCATGAACTGATGAACTTATGACTACAAATGTTATTTTTTTAGATATAACCTCACTTTCATGAACTCCTTGAGAGTCTCCCTCCTGTGTGGCAGTATGACTTCGTCCATGTCTATACCGGCCACGTACGTGTAGCCAGCCAGGCGTTCTCGGCACTCCAGCACAGGCAGGTTCTCGTCGTGGGAAAACTGGGGATGTAACTGCGTGTCCATTGTCATACCACGAAGTGGAACCCCTGATGAGTAAATAAATAATAACATTGATTTGTTATTCATTCTTCCTTTGTCATATATCACTTTTGCTGGTAACTGTAATACATTACAATACTAATATTTTTTACAATTAAATATAAAAGGGAACAGTGTGCTGTGATCACAACAGTTATGTCGATTAGATACAGAGCTGGAAATAACAAACGTAAAAATCGTGTTATTCTATGACCAAAAGGTGTAGTTTTCACTTTTTTTAAAAATATTACAAAACCTTTATATTATTATTAGGCAAGCATTTTGCCAAAATACTAATTATTTTGATTTACGGAAATTTACTTTCACCAAAAAGCACGACTTTGGTATTTTAAAAATATCTATTTCTACTAAATGCTCAAGTACTTCATGACCCCCCTCCCCCTCACTAAATCACTAAAAACATATTTTGTTTGCTGAATAAAATATTTTCAGGCACGGTGACAAAATAAAGTTGCCGAAATCCGGAGTTTTCGAAGTAACAGCGGGTTCCTGCAGAAAATCTGCTGTCCTTTGGTCACCTACATTTCAATGCTCCCCTATCCCACTTTAAAATGTACTCCGCGGGCCCTGCCTATAGAATCTGACGTTACACTGGTATAGTGGTAAAGCTATCGGATTTGAAATGTACTCCGCGGGCCCTGCCTATAGAATCTGACGTTACATTGGTATAGTGGTAAAGCTATCGGATTTGAAATGTACTCCGCGGGCCCTGCCTATAGAATCTGACGTTACACTGGTATAGTGGTAAAGCTATGGGATTTGAAACGTTATCCGCGGGCCCTGCCTATAGAATCTGACGTTACACTGGTATAGTGGTAACGCTATCGGATTAGATAGTCCGCTGGTAGGTATTCGGTTCAAATCGGAATCAGAATGAGATTTTTAATCTCGGTTCCGGCTCCAACCCAGAGTGAGTAGTATTTGAAGTTTGATTTTTGAACCATGCTCACGTCCAAAGTGTTCGGGCATGCCCGCCACGGGCCCAGGGTCTTAAGACAAGGGCACTGGGTCCGGGGCCAACCTAGAGTGAGTGTTCCGCAAGCCTCAATGAATAGGTGTACACTATTTACATAGACGCGTTGTCCACAACTGATTTATCAGGCAATGGCTTGTGTGTTATCTTGTCTGTGGGATAGTGCATATAAAAAATCCCATGCTATTTATCAATAAGAGTAGTGATATTAGATTGGGGATGTCGGATTTCGTCTCTCCTATTAACACTAACCTTTGTCCTGGACAGATGCAACAGGAAACCGATTTCTTGTCTGTGGGATAGTGCTTATAAAAAATCACATGCTACTTATCAATAAGAGTAGCGATATTAGATTGGGGATATCGGGTTTCGTCTCTCCTATTAACACTAACCTCTGTCCTGGACAGATGCAACAGGAAACAGATTTCTGTGCCCAAGTCAGCATGCTTGAAACTTATTTGGATATAACCATTAAAATAAATAGAACAAGAGTGGGAGTTCGCTATTACCCTGATATCTCTCTTTTAATCTAAAGTTATTTCCAGGGCCGGCGCAGCCATTTAAATATGGGGTGGTGGGAGGGCAAGACTGACTAGGGGTGTCATCAATCATTTGAAGGGCGCCTACAACGTAATCAATAAATGAAAAGTTTAGTGCGCCTATTGTCGCAAAAATGAGAGCCACAGATTATTGGGGGCGCCGGATAAATGCCTTCCTTGCTCCCACCCCCGCAGCGGCGGCCCTGATTTCATACTTATAAGATAAATATTTTTGGTAAAGATACAGACCTTCTATAACTCCCGGCAGTTCGTACTGAACGATGTCAAGTATTCCTTGGTTCTGGTAATAACGAAATACCTTTCTCAGTCTCTCTGGAAGATCTATGTCAAATAACAAGATCTTATCTACACCTAGAAGTTTTTGAATCTCAACCCATTCTATGAAGCGTTCAGGAACTGGGCCTTTGTCAAAGGCTACCTTGGCACATATAGCTAAACCTCCTGGTACTGGTTTTGGGTATATCACAGGTATGTAGTCAATAACGTCACCACTGCACGTCATTGCTGTCAGAGAAATATTTGTCACGTGTTGCGTCCCTGGAGCAACACAAAGGAACTGTTTGACTGGTAATTGTACGGGATTAAAGTATTCAAAAATATCTGGTAAAAAATCTGTATGGTGATGTTTTGAGAATATCTGTGCCGGTGTTGAATATAAATTATTGCCGTCTATAATCATACAACATGTTAGCTGGATTCCTTCTCCGTCCATTGCAGAAACCATGACGTTGGTGTCGCCCTTGTTAGGTCTGTCCTTGTTTACAACAGCCGATAGGAAGAAGACTTGCTTGTATCGGACTTGTCTGAAAAATTGTAAAGGTTTTCCGTCTGTTCTAGAATTGGGTGCAGATGAGTTACGATCTACTAGACTCCACCGTGTAAGTCTGGACATGTTAAGTCCACTAGGGCGTATCTGAAAATATAAATTTACAGCTGTAGGCAGGGCCGGATTTAGACATTTGGAGCCCTGGGGCACTTCAAGTTCGGGGGCCTCAACATAGAAATTAAATAACATGGAAAAAACATGAACTAAAATGAATGAATAGAACTAAGTTTATAATTATTACATTTTTTAAAAATAGAGGATTTCCTTAGTCTGGGTGGCCCCTCTGGGAAGGGAACACGAGGCAATTTCTCCCTTTGCCCCCTTTATAAATCCGGCCCTGGCTGTAGGAACAAATGCTAGTTTTAATCTTTATGAACATTAAAAGCTCATGAAGGCATTAGTGGTCTTTCACTATTTTCTTTATTTTCTTGTTATGTATAGAATACGATTTACCTTTCCACTATTATCCGCACCATCGACCCATCTTATACATGATACTATTATTACCCCATTGATCACTCGTAACCTGGTATATATTTGTTTTTATTTGCCCACTGAGAATATATCAGCATTGGTTTAACAGGGTATTTCATTGGGTCGCTCTGGTCTTTAATAGCGTCATTAAAATTTTGTAAAAGTGCAAATGACTTTACTACAACTAGCATAAGTACAACGTAACGCTATCATAAAATTATAAACAAGCATTTCTCTAAACTGTTGCGCATATAGAAAGTTTAAAGAGTGGAATAATTTACATTATTTGAGTAATAAACAGAATATGAAACTCACTACCATATGTTATGAAATTTATGTCCTTTATGAAATAATTTCACTTTTTCACTAAAGCCCGTGACAAAGAAAAACTATTTGATAATAAATCAATATTAATATTCACCATTTACATAGAAATGAGTGATCATGCATATAATTGTATATGACCAATATGATGGGGTATGACCAGGATGTGATCGACATCTACAACAAAACAACAGGATGTGATCGACATCTACAACAACACAACAGGATGTGATCGACATCTACAACAACACAACAGGGTGTGATCGACATCTACAACAACACAACAGGATGTGATCGACATCTACAACAACACATCAGGATGAATCTTATATGATTTAAATGTAGGTTAACATATATCCGTTATTGTGATAAAGTGTTGAAATTAGAAAGTGTATCATCTGGTTGCATCGTTGGTTACAAGTAGTGAATTACATTTTTTCTACATCACCATACGATTCCTTATTTATTGCTATCAGTATATTATTGAAATGATCTACAGAAATAGTTTATTTTTTGTACAACCATGCGAACCCTTACTTCTTGCTGTAAATATAATTTTATTACTGAAATGATCTTCAGAAATATTCTCTTTTTTTTCTACATCACCATACGATTCCTTATTTCTTGCTATCAGTATATTATTGAAATGATCTACAGAAATATTCTCTCTTTTTCTACATCACCATACGAACCCTTATTTCTTGCTATCAATATATTATTGAAATGATCTACAGAAATATTCTCTTTTTTCTACATGACCATACCATTCCTTGTTTATTGCTATCAGTATTTTATTGAAATTATCTACAGAAATATTCTCTTTTTTCTACATGACCATACGATTCCTAATTTATTGCTATCAGTATATTATTGAAATGATCTACAGAAATATTATCTTTTTTCTACATGATCATACGAACCCTTATTTCTTGCGATCAGTATATTATTGAAATGTTCTACAGAATTATTATCTTTTTTCTACATAACTATACGAACACTTATTTCTTGCCGTCAGTATATTATTGAAATGATCTTCAGAAATATTCTCTTTTTTCTACATAACCATACGAACACGTATTTCTTACCGTCAGTGTATTATTGAAATCATCTACAGAAATATTCTCTTTTGTGAATTCTTACTTGACAAACTCCTTTGTAATAACAGTTATTAGACTATGACCGATTTGTAAAGTTATACTGTTTGTGGAAATGCATAATTTAGTAACCGAATGCATTGGGAGAAAATACACAAACTTGATAATTGTGTGACGTAGGTACAATATAGCCGTAGTTTAGTTGTTTCCATGACTACTACATGCAATTATTACACCGATTAACACGAAGTATCAAAATATGTCACTTTTATCCAGGATAGTGAACCTTTAATAGCCACGGTTTAAACACTTGTTTAACCCAAGTAGAACCCAGAGTCGACCAGAACGTTCGAGTGGGCAGTATACGTCAAACTGTTATCTCCTTTTTGACAAAGTATACATTTTAAATAGGTCTAACAGAATAAACCCGGTTAAAGTCGTTTGTTTATAACGACTTTCTTTTAAAGGACACCCATAGAGGACATCGATTTATCTCTGAGAATGTGGAATGTTTTTGTTTAGGAAATACACCCAGGTGCCACTTAGTCATATCGAATTTAAAACATATTATAAACCAAAACAAAACTATTCAGAAACATTATTTGGGTAAAGACTAAGCGTATTGTACACAATACATTTAGATTGACGTAACTATGACGTTGTAAAATGGCCGTTACTATGATCTTCGGTCAGAATCACGATGTCTTCATAACGGTAATAGGTCACTTCGGCCACGGTCAACTTCGGCCCTGGTTACTTCGGACACGGTAAACTTCGGCCACGGTACAACTTCGGCCACGGTTAACTTCGTCCACGGTGTAAATCACTTTTAAACAATAATTCTATTTTCTTAACACGGTTATACCTTTTTTTCTTCAGATTATATCAATGCGCAAATTATTTATCACCATTAATAATAACTTAAACATTTATAAATATTTATCATAATCTCAACTAACACATTCTATTCTCACAAACGTATAGGTAGAATATACTTGGAACGTAAATTTTACACGTAAATTTTACACCGTGCACGAAGATGACCGTGGCTGAAGTTGTACCGTGGCCGAAGTAACCAGGGCCGAAGTTGACTGTGGCCGAAGTGACCCGTATTCTTGATAACAATGTATGTGTATAATGTATGTGTGTTTGTGTATGTTTGTATGTGTAAGCGTGTTTGTGTATGTTTGTATGTATGTGTTTATATACGTTTGTATGTGTGTTTGTTTGTGTGTGTGTTTGTGCGTTGTATTTGTGTGGTTAATTACTTAAATATGTTAAATTAGTGGATACCTTATAGGAATTTAAACAAAATGGATGGCATTTTCAATATGGTTATACAATAAGCGCTTGTATTGTGTTTCTGCGAGGCCCTTATAGTCATACGCTAGTTACGTCGCTAAGATATATCGTCACAATTAGTATTCTAATCTTATAGCATGTTCAGAAGTTATGTTTCAGTGGATGTGTATGTGTATGGATTACATGGAGTTACGGATTGTGTTACGAGCAGTTAACCAGCAAAAATTAGACTTTTGTTATCGTCGTGGTTAATGGACAGAATTCAAATGAGAAATAAACACCGACGTTACTCGATTGTTGTTATAATTGATATCTTAATGTGAACCTTGTAATATTAGGACGTGTATCGTGTTCCACTCAGACATGGGCGGATCTGGGGGGTACTTCGGGGCCCTATCTGGTAACATTGCCTCAGTAAAACAATTGACAGGCCCCTAGTACCTGCGGGGCCCCTAGTGATCCTCATAGATAGTACGTCACTGCTAGGGAGTGTCGAGCGTCCGCTGTCCTCCAGGACTCTAATTTTTTATTTTCTTTATTATAATTTAGCCTTAACTTCATCATCCCATATATTTTTGTAACAATGCCGACTGTGTTATGCTAATCGGTGTTTCAGAACCAAAAGTTGGGGTACCATATAATGGAGAAAAAGGCCAAAAACTGTTTCTCACCTTGAAACAAGTTTTACGTGGAATATCTTTTGATTTGAAGAGAAATGTGGGATAACTTCAGAAACCTGCACACACCCTTTGTGCACCAGATGCAGCTAACTTAGGGGAATTCAACAATACCAGTAAGTGCCAAACCCAAACTTACACCCTTTTGGTTCTGAAACAGCGTAATGGTCTGGGACGTAGCCAGAGAGGGGAAAAACGCCGAGGCAAACCCAGACACTGAGAGCATGAACCATGTGGATAATAAACATCAGTATCTTGGGGAAAAAATAAAACAAATCTGTGGAAATTCCATACGAGGCTAGAGTCTTCATTCTGGCTACGCTGGAGATGGCTACCTGGATATTTTTCACATTTAGGGCGTCATAATTATCAAGTTTAAAACAGATTAGTATCGAAATCTTTGGTTCAAAGTTTTTATTTAAAATAGCTATGACTAAAGTGAGTGTCATCATAAAAAAAAAAAAATGTTGAGAACTCTTGATTTCTCAAAAGTAATGATTTTTAAGTGTTTTTGTGCTTTATTACTAAAGTATGGTTAAATAATTGACACCCTATAACATACTTTTAATTTTTTTCGTAGTAGTGACAGAACAAAAGCGTATTTACATCACTTTATGATTAGTTTCATCTATTCTAAAATTAAACTGTATTGTTTTTATTAGTTTTATTTATTTGTGTTATTTTTTATTTATTTATCATTATTACTACTTTTACTACTACTACAAATACTACTACTACTACTACTACTATTATTATTATTATATGTATATATAATGTGTGTGTGTTTGTAATAATAATAATAATAATAATAATAAATAAAAACAAAACAAAACAAATAAATTATTTTAAATAATTAAAAAGTAACAATTTAATTTTGGCGTAGATGAAAATAATCATGTATGTATCTGTGTAAAGATGGAAACAATCATAATGTGTGTGTGTGTATGTGTGTGGTGCGTGTGTGTGTGATGTGTGTGTGTGTGATGTGTGTGTGTGAGAGAGAGAGAGTGTGTGTCTGTGTGTGTGTGTGTGTGTGTGTGTGAGAGAGAGAGTATGTGTGTGTGTGTGTGTGATGTGTGTGTGTGTGTGATGTGTGTGTGTGAGAGAGAGAGAGAGTGTGTGTGTGTGTGTGAGAGAGAGAGAGAGTGTGTGTGTGTGTGTGTGAGAGAGAGAGCGTG